>OX465298.1:58247839-58333270 GCA_949987735.1 Leucophora obtusa | reverse complement strand
TCCTACCGAAAAAAACAACGTCGCAACATTGACCAACAGACTAAAATACTGGAAGCTAGAATGATGCTGGAAGAATGGCAAGAATGGCGTTTAAGCAGAATGATATATGCTCAGATGAGATATCTGATATACAATATTTCAAGAAGAGGAATATTTAACCCTTAAATGCACGATCTCTTCGATTTTAACCAATTTTTTATATATGATTGCTAAAGGCGTGCACATTTCAAGACAAATACCAAAAAAAATTATTTTTTAAAATTTTTATTGAAAAATATGTTTTTTTTTTGCCAAATAGCTAAATTGTGATTATTTTAACGTGTATGAAAAAAAAACAAAAAAAATCTGTAAAATATAATTTATACATTTATTGTCGCCAAAATGAATTTTATTGCGAGAATACCACTTTAAATATTTAAACAAATATTTTTGAATATTACACTTTTTGTAAAAAAAACGCGTGTTTTAGATTTTTCACAAATATACAGAGCAAACCCAAGATTTTTACTCTAACTGTTTAAAAATTCTGCGCTAAACTATAGGAACACTATGTACAGAAGGGGCCCCTAATGCCCAAAAATGCAGTTTTGTGCATCAAGTGGGTTTTTTTTTTATTAAAAAACCGGTATGTTGGAAAATGGCTACATCATGCATTTAAGGGTTAAACCTGCCGAGCCGAGCCGCCTTCCAATTTTGATAACCGCCGCCGTCGAAAAACTTTTTTACACGAAAAAAAATCTAAAAATAATCGCCCTTACTTTCTAAATTTTTCAAGTGTATATTTTAGTTAAAGTCCGCTTTAGTTAAAATATTGGGTGGCAGTATGCCATGACTTGGTTTATTTTTGGAGCATTCTAATTGGTTAAGTTATTTTCTACCAATCAAAATGTTTGAAATTATAAATATTTTTGTAGGGTTTTCATACGCAAAATAAACAAAACCGTAGATTAAAAACAAAGTCGACTTTAAATTTAAAATACTCTTTCATAGTAAGGGCCAATGTTTTTTTATTTAGTTAGATTTTTTACGGGCTATTTATGGTCAATTAGATTTTAATATGTAAAATAAAAACTCAAACCACGCTGTAACTTAAAGTTGCAAAAATTCTGTTTTTAAGGGCTCCATTAAATGTTCAATGTTGTTGTTTACCTGTTTTTAAGCAGAGATCTGCTACGGTGGCTGAAGCAAAAAATTGCAGCGGCGGCTTGAAGCTGATCGGCTAGCTAACTTTTATTCGACAAATACAAAACATCAGCTTAAGATATTAATCAGAACTGAGTCGACAACGACATGTGCTTTTTCATATATTTTGTATGGGAAGCAAAATGTCGCCATGTCGTCCGGCGATTTGTCGTCGTAATGGAATCTATTCTATTTTCGTTACGACACACTAATATACACTCAAAATATTTGTCAAATAGTTGCCATATTTTTAACTAATTAAGGGAACAGAGTTGCAGAAATTCATATTAGAGTTGCAAAAATTCGTACTTTGTTTACAAAAAAATTATTTTTTTGACAGAAGAAATATTATTGAAAATAAAAATGCATAATTTACCAACATCAATATCATTCTTAATTTCTTAAAAACTAACAATATATATAAAAATATATAAACACTTAAGACAAATATGTAATTGCATTCCATATATTTTTTGTTCTTATAATATTAGTCAAAACTAGTTATAATTATTAATTTTAGTATTTGAGCTCTACATAAGCTGAAGGCCTTAGTAGCCATTGCTTTAAAAATAAGTTATCCTAATTTTTTCTTCTTAAAGTTAAGATAACTAATAAATAAATAAAAATAAAAAAAACGGAATTTAGAAAAAAATTATAAGAAATTATTATTTTTAGATTTTTTTGTGTAAAAAATTTTTTCGCCACCACGCTGTAACTTAACGTAGTGCAAAAATTATGTTTTTAGTAGGTTCATCCGGAACGTAACGTTACGTTACAGACTAACTAACAACTCAAAGGTTTTTTCATATAACAAAAACAAATCAGCTGATTCGTCATGCAACGTTTACGTACAAACTAATTCTACAATAAAGTGCAGAATATAAAAATGAAAATAAATAAAAAAAGTGGAAGATGTGGAAGTTTTTACAAGAAGAGGAAACAGACGTTAAAGAAGATTTAATAGAAATATATAAAAAAGACAATATAAGCAAATATAAACCAAGATGTGAAAGACACCAAATTGGTTTAAGGCAAACAATATAGAATAGTGCAGAGATGGTATGTCACCTTTTGGTGGGGTGCATTTGTTTTGAATAAAATAATAATTTGTGTGTTCCTTTGCTTTTTGGATTAAGTTCGGTAACATGAAAGTAAGCACAAAATCCTCTCACTTATTGATAAAATTACTAAAAAAAAAAAAATCATGTATTTGCATTACGTTCTTTTTGATTATATTCAATTAATTATAATAACATGTTTATTTTCCGTTGTTTTCAATTTATTTTGACAATTGTTTTTTGTTTATAATTACAAAAGTAATTGTTAAAATTCCATTTCCATTTAAATTAGTTAAATATTTTGTTTATATGACAAATGTGAAAGTTTTTCTTTAATTGAACTTGTTTAAATTCAACAAACTTGTTAGTTGAGTCAGTGAACTAGTTCGTTCAAATCGTTTCTTTTTTAGCGGTGGTTGAACTGCGAGTAACCAACTTTTTTTCTTTTTATTAAGTCTGACTGTTTTTTATTAATTTCGAATAAAAATATTATTATTATCTAAAAAAATATTATTATTATCTAAAAAAAAAAATATTTCAATTGCAAATAATTAAATTGAAAAGAGATAAAGACAATTGTTAAAGAACGAATAATAATGATCTAGTTCATATCATTCAAAAAGAGTGAATCGTTGAACTAGTTTGTTCATGAACGACAAAATTTTTTATACAAACGCGTAAACGCTTAAGTTGCGTTTACACATGCATCGAAATCCCAAGATTTCGATATTCACCAATCCGAACAAACAATAAAGAAAACCTTTAGACATTCAATTTTTAGAAAATGTATTTATTGGAGCTAAATATGTGTGATTTTTCCAAAATTGAACATTTATATGATTTCCTTTGTTGTTTTTTCAGAGTGGTGAATATCGAAATCTCGGGATTTTCAATTTTGAATAAAGTATACATAGTTAGATCTAAAAAAATTGTATTCTCTGAAGCTTTAACGTCTATAAGCTTTTCTTCATTGTTTTTTTTTTTCAAAGTGGTGAATATCGTAATCTCGGTATTTCGATACATATATAAACGCAGATTTACTCACAAAATATTATTGGTCTAAATCATCTACTAAAAAATTTGTTTAAAATAAAATTTATTTTTAAACCAATATTTAATTAATTAAAACAGTTAAATATTTGAACTGTTTAATTGTTATAAGATTTAAAGTATACATACTGGAAAATCTCAAAAACTATACCAATACTCAAGCCAAATAAACCTCCTGATTCTCCACTTTCTTATAGACCAATAAGTCTGCTCTCTTCTATAAGTAAAATCTTGGAAAAAATAATTAAGGAAAAGCTTATTAATTTTATCGATGCAAACAATATACTTCCATCGCAACAATTCGGGTTCAGAAGTGAACATAATAGGTTTGTTCCACGTAATTCTGGGTAAAGTCTGGTAAAATGAGAGCAAACAAATAATAATCTCAAAAAATGGTAAAATTGCTCATAATACCTGGAACGCACAAAACCATATTTCAAGCCCAAAAATGAACGTCAAAGTTATTCTTATAAACAAAAGCTATTTTTAAGAATAAAATATCGAAGGGAAGAAAAAATGTTAGAACGTGGTATTTGTTAACGATATTAATTATTGTTTACAAGTTTTGTTAATATTTAAATTATTTTTACAAATTTAAAACAGCTGATTTACAAACAACTAGTGATTTGACAGTTTTACCATTTTACCCGCAAAAAAAGTACGGGTAACTTCTGGTAAAAATAAAAACAAATTATTCTCTCATCAACGCTCTCATTTAACCAATTTTTAACAATAGAAACGCTTTTTGGTAAGATTGGGTTTCCGCGGGTACCCGCGGTAACGTACGTGGAACAGAGCTAATACGTCTCAACCCCTACTAAAAATCAGAAAATTAGTTAAAAATAATTTTCAAAACGGCAAATCAACTGGAATGATATTGCTAGACATAAAAGCTGCGTTTGACTCCGTTTGGCATAATGGACTTCTTTTTAAATTGAAAAAATTCAACTTTCCAATTGAACTCATAAAAATTATTCAAAACTTTCTTCAAAATAGATCGTTCAGCGTTTACTTGGGTAAAACCTAGTGTTTCCAATTATTCGACATAGGCGGTTAACCGGTTAATGCATTATTCGAAAAATCACTAAAATTGATTAACCGATTATTCGGGTCGGTTAATCGAGAAATTTGGCGGTTAATCGATTAATCGTTTAATGCAAAATTAATGTATTTCCTTAGCTTTTTATCAATTAAAACACACTTTTCAATAAATATTAACGTTACATACATATAATCACGATGTATTTAATAAAAAAGTTTTCATATTCTAAGGTTGAAAAGTTTCGGAATCTGAGATTTTTTAAAAAAGGTCTATAAAAATGTTGCTAAATCTAAGTTAAGAACAGTAAACCTAAAACTGTTACATATGGATTACTTAACGTAGATTTTTTTGTTCAGAAAAAAATTTTTAATTAATACTGACACAATAAAATTTAATATTGCATTTAAAGAAATGCTAAACCAAAAGTTTTTTAAATTTTAATAAGATTTTTCCTACACCTATGAAATTTTCATTAAGGCATCGCTAAAAAAATTTAAGTTCTCTTTGAGATTAATTTCAGTTAATTGAGAATTACCAGTTTACTTTGTTTTACCTATCTTTTTCGTTACTAAGGGACATTAACAGTAAAAAATAGCTTAAAGTTTGAGCGAACTTTCTTACTCTGAGAGAATTTTATCGGACCATATTTTAAACAAAATTTTCAATAAGCTAATGAAGTTTTCTTCACAATGTAAATGCCAAATTTATTTAATTTTATGAAAAAGCTTCATAATTTTTATGAATCTCTTTTTAATAAAACTCTTACGCGTGTATTACATTTTTAATAAATAATATGAAAGTTTCATAAAATTTTATGAAAAATTGCATCAATTCTATTAAAAGTTTCAATAGACGAATTCCAGTGAAACTTAATTGAATCAGTGTATAAATTCATCAATAGCAAATAGACAATTCTCTGAGTGTGTAGATACAGAAGTCAAATTCTATATAAATTAAAATTTTTTAATTATAATTTTTTGTTAACTTTAGGTTATTTGTTTTAATTCGAATTTAAATTCATTGAAACGGGTTCGGGTTCCATGTTGCTTTAGTGGAACATGTTTTAGAATTGATGTGGTTTTGAACCGATTATACACACTTTCTTAGGAAAAATAAGAAAAGTTAGAGTTCTTACAGAATTAACATGTTAATTGTGTGACAGAGTTCTAAAACAAATGCAGCCTTGTCTTTAAGGACATGGAGATATAATTTACATTAGTTTTAATTTTTAAAAGAATTGAAACAGTAATGCAAAATTGCCTATTGCTTGTTTTGAGAAGTTTTAAAAAACACCTTCATTTTGGCCTTTTGCTATGTTCTTAAGGCTTTTTTACAAATAGAAACTTTGTATTAAAAATTGGGATTCTCTCAAAACATATGACGTATCTCGATGGTACAATGGCGACTTGCTTGCGGTTGCTCGAAAAAGGTATCTAAAGCCTTAAGGACCTATTTCACATGATTTTTAAAGAATTTGATGCTATTTTAGTTAGTATTTGTTTTTTTCTAAGCTTTTCTTGTAATTTTTTATCCAAGATTAAGAAAATTGTGAAGTTTTGTGAAAAAATTAAGGAAAAATTCCATATTAAAAATGTAACCGGTTAATCGACCAATTTTAACCGATTATTCGGGTCGAATAATTATTTGAGTTTTAAATTATTTGTTTCGACAGTAACCGAAATAGAGGCGATTAATCGAGGAATCGGTTAATCGATTAACCGAATTGGAAACACTACTAAAACCTGTTCACAACAAAATAATATCATTGCAGGATGTCCACAAGGTTCTTGCCTGTCGCCAGTTCTTTACAACATCTTTACTGCTGACATTCCAACATTTTCCAATTGCATTACGTCTATATTTGCAGATGATACATCAATTCTTAGTTCTGATGTTTATTCAGCTGATATTATTACAAACTTGCAGTCTGCTCTTACTGGGTTGAGTAATTATTTTGATAAATGGAAGATTTTGGTTAACCCTGAAAAAACGCAGGCTATTTATTTTACAAGAAAACGTAAGTCTTGTTTTATACCCCAGAGTTTACCTCGTTTCATGAACCATGATATTCCATGGGAAAACAACGTCAAATACTTGGGCGTTATGCTTGATACAAAGCTTAATTTTAACAATCATATTCCCTATGTAGTGGACAAAATTAACAAAATTATTAGAATAATGTACCCAATTATAAACAGAAAGTCGGAAATGAACATAGACAATAAAAAACTCATCATCAAATCTATATTCCACCCCATAATGTTTTACTGTGCTCCAGTTTGGTACACGTCTGCAAAATGTCATATAAAAAAACTCCAAGTAGCACAAAATAAGCTACTTAAAATGATATTTAAACTACCATGGCACTATTCCACCCGACGCCTACATAGTCTCGCTGGCTTCGAACTCGTTCTGGATAAAATCGAAAGATTGACTCTAAATTTTAATGGAATATGCCAACTCTCACAATATGTACATATCAATGAACTCATCTCATTATAATTTTATCTACTTTATTTTTTTTCTCATTTTTATCTTATACCTCTGCTTCATAAAGGTTTTTGTAAATTTTTTTCCTTCCCTTTAATAAAAATGTACATAAATTTCATAAATTAAAAAAATATATTTATATATCTAAGTAGAAAAGGAACGAAGTTCCTAAACTCTTTACTTCTAAGTCAAAAGTAAATAATATAAATATTATAAGAAATAAATTGAAATTGAATTGAAAAAAGTATACATACCGAATGGAGTTACCTATATGGGATTCATTATAAATATAACGATTTGAAAAACGTTTGTTATAGCCCTCAAAATGCGTTCCCACACATAGAGAATTTTGAGCTCCAGAAATTCAAATTGTTTCATTAGCGTTGGAGAAATTGCGAACCAAATAGGAAATGCATAAGCCAAGACCGGCCTGATACTGACCTTATAAATTAGCAACTTTGTTGCTCCTGGTAAATATCTACTCAAAAATAATGTGTTAAATGAACCTTTAATCCGATTTGCCCTCTTCAGCACATTTCTCGCATGTTCATTAAATTTTACTAATTTATTAAAATCGACACCCAAATATTTAAAACTATCTCTAAAAGGGATTTGCCTATCATTCAGGAAAAGTTTTAACCGTTTACTCTCAGGAACAACTAACCTTCCTAGACATATCGCCTCACTTTTAGAAGAGTTAATTCTTATTCCCCAATCGTTATAAAAATTATTCACCACAGAAAGATGTAAAGAAACCTTCTCTAAAGCCCTTTGAGGAGATTCATCACTAGCATATAATAAAGAATCATCAGCATTTAAAATTCCCGTCGGTTCCCCAACTAAATGAGCGAAGTTGTTAATAAATATGTTATATAGATGAGGAGCTTATATTGAGCCCTGAGGAACGCCATAATTCACCACTCCAGAATCAGACATCAATTTTTTTTTGTTATATTTAATTTATTATTTTTAATTAATTTTACAATACAATTCAACACCCGCGAAGCCATATATTATCCATTTGAACACAAAATTGCCTATTTTCAAAATAGTTTTTGAGAATTTTAATAACAGAAAGGTCAAATCCCAAATTTATAATTTTAAATAAAATACCATCATGATAAGCATGATCAAATGCTTTTTCTCTATCTAGTGAGACAGCAACAGTGCATTTTCTTTGTCTGAGATTACGGATTACTAATTTCTAGTTCTAGAACTACTTCTCATGGAGTAACTACATATTCTCGAAAAGCACCTTTGGAACTAGTGATGGTGCAACAAGTTCTAGAACCCATGCGAAGTAGTCATATTTACCATTTTAACTACGTCTTTAGTATGTTTTGGGAACTAGTGATTTATAACTACCCAGTCAGAAAAATACAAACGGGAAAGCGGTGGCAAAGCACTTTAACAGCTGGTACAAGTATTGGCAAAAAGTGCTTTCCCATTCCCAAAATGATAACATCATTAGACAAAAGGACCGGCTGTTCAAAAAGCGCCGGAAAAGCACTGGAGGAACAAAATTTTTAAACGTCGGCAAAACGCTGGCAAAACCAATAAATAGGTGGTCTGGAAATATATTTTCCAAAATAAAATTAAAAAAAAGTTCATATGTATTTTTTTGGCCCTGCCGTGATTTGAACCCAGGCCGTCAGATTGGCAGACGATTGCTCTACCCACTGAGCTAACGAGACATATAATATTTAATGGCTAAACACATAAATGAGTGATAATAGCTGGACAACTACTGGCTGTGCCAAAATGCTAGTACTGGCAAACAATTTTTAGTAACTAGTATGCCAGTGTTTGGAGGGCAAAAAAAAAGTTGGTCTTGAAGGAGCTTTCCCACAAACAAAAAAATTGATTTTATAAAACAAAAAAAATTTTAAATTAAAAAAAATCCCAAAAAATTTTTTTGCTTGCAACCGGATTTGAACTGGGAACCTTCCGACTACAAACATTTTTTAACGAAGCGTCAGCATTTTTATAAAATCATTGGTTTTCCAGTGAATTGATTTTTGTACGCCTGGTAGCATTGGCTAGGTAGCACTGGATAACCACTGGTTGCAAACCTTGGCATATCACTCTAAGCCAATTCTTTGCCAGTGGTTTTTTTATAAACCACCGAAATTTTTGTAAAAAAAATACTGGAAAAACGCTTTTTGCAAACGCTGGCAAAGCGTCCCAAATGAGTGTTCTGCCAGTCATTTATTTTTAATACCATGGTTACCCAGTGGTATGCCAGTGCTTGATTTTTTGTACCACTGGCGATTTCTGACTGGGTAGCCATACATCACTTCTGCATCGGTTCCCAGAATCTGATACTAGTTCCAAAACAGCTCCGTAGAACTATTTGAAAAACTTAGAAAATTTTATATCTTTCGTCTTCCTTAAATTAACAAAAAATGCTCTTAAAATGATTCCTATAAAAATGGAAAACAACCCAAGAACTATGCATGAAAATAGCCGTTAAAGAAAGGAATTTATGTTTTCTCGGTTGGTGATTTTTCGAAATGAATACCAGAGATGTTTTCTGATACAAAATAGATGTTTTCTTATGCAAAAAAAGGTCTGTTACCGGGGGTGCCCGCGGGAGGCCAAATTTCATGAATTTACAAGCAATGCTGATAGTGGAAACGTTTTGTGGTAAAATTGGGTACCCGCGGTAAAATCCGTGAAATAAAGCTAATAGAAACAAACAGAAGATAAATAGAAGAGATTCACGGCATCTTAGTATTATATTAAACGGGCAAGCTAAATATAAATAAAATGTATAACGTCTCCAAATCTGATTCTTTTCAATTTTCGGGATGAAGATATCTTTGTATATATTTGAAAAATTTTAATGAAAATAATAACTAACATATGAACCCACCTACACGAATATGTATAAAAATTTATTTTAAAAAAATGGTTTGATCAAATCTTTTTTCGTTTCAAATATGTTTTTGTAAAACTAATTGTTCCTGAAACTGTTTCAGGATGACTAAAAATATTAGTAAATGAATGTTATTTTAGTTTGACTCAAGATCATAAATTAATATCACTTTCTGTTTAAATTATCTTCAAATCAAAGAAAGATGATACAATTTTTACAAGTAAATTACAAAGAATAAAAATTATTGAAAGAATTTGATAAGACCAGCAAGGCAGAATGCGCATTTTCGGCTTTCGCTACAAAGCCATCATCAGTGCCTTTCGCCTTTGAGTGGGTTAATATTTTGATATTCGTCTACTTATGTGACTGTTGAAAGCAAATCGAATTTGTTATCAACAACTCAACTTAGACTAACATCAACGAAATTTAACAATGCTATTTTTTATCCTTTTGTTATTATGACTCTTTTTTGCTTTGAACCTTAATTTATCCTTTTGTTATTATTACTCTTTTTTGCTGTTATTATTAGTTTTAAAACCGATTTACCAAAGCGATTAACACTCTTTGATGGCTTCTTGGAACTAGTTCTGAGCGCGACAATTCCATATAAAAATCACGCTTACAAGAATAGGTTCTAGAACCGTTCCGTAGAACTAGTAACTGTTCCTCAAACCGTTCCCTAGAACTAGTTCTAAGGGTGACAATTTCTAATAAAAATCATGGGTAACAATGGCAACGCAGAACTAGTGTTGGCTATAAAGAACTAGTTGTATAACTAGTTCTGGAACTGATACATGTTTTGCTGGGTATCTTCAAATTTATAAATTTTGTCTTTAATTTTTTTTATATTTTTTATATGTTTTCATTATACATTTAATGTAACCCAGCTAAAAATCGACATACAGTGGCACAGAAAAGTATACATACCCCTTCGAAAAATGCATTTAAGCTAAAATCATACGTTTTTTACCAACTAAAATTATATTGTTCAGACCCTTGCAAAAATTGTAATAAATCAAATACCAATTTGTTTACAATATATCGTTTATTTACAAAAATTAAAGAAATTCAATTTTCAAAACACAGAAAAGTATACATACTCCATAGAAAATGTTCATTTAAGGAAAAAAGAAATAATGACTAATACTTAGTTGCACCACCTTTGCTCTCCAAAACGGCGTTTAATCTGTTTTTCATAGAATATACAAGTTTACTTGTTGTTTCAGTAGAAATTTTATACCATTCTTTAATAAGAGCACTTTTTAGGTCCTGTTTATTTTTGATTGCAGTCTTTCGAATTCTGCGGTCAAATTCGTCCCATAAATTTTCAATGGGGTTTAAGTCAGGCGACTGGGAAGGAGAATGAAGCTGCTTTGGAACGTTGTATAACAACCACTCCTTTACAACGGCCGAAGTATGCTTTGGGTCGTTATCCTGCTGGAAGTACCAGCTTCCAGAAAGACCCATTTTACTTGCCGACTCCTTTAAGTTATCCTTCAACAAGTTCAGATATGTAAAACGATCCATAGTTGTTTCAATAAAAACTAAATTACCTACCCAACCGCCGACATACAACCCCATACCATAACGGAGCCTCTTCCGTGCTTTACGTCGGCAGCAAGTTTTTAGGTTGAAGTTCTTCATTATTTTTCCGCCAAACCTTTTGTTTTTCATCACATCCGAATAAGTTAAACTTACTCTCATCACTAAAGACTACGTTTTTCCAGAAGTTTTCATCATTATTTATATTCTTTTTAGCAAACTCCAGCCGTTTTACTATATTAATAGCACTTATAAATGGCTTTTTCCGAGGTACGCGGCTATGAAATCCGCCGCTTCTTAGTACACCGCGCACAGTTTCGGGGTGGAAAATGACAATCGAAGCTTTTTCCATATCTTTGGCTATATTAACAGCAGTTGTTCTTGGATTTTTGTTAATTCACTTATTATGTGTCGTTTTACCCGTTGAGTAATTTTTGGTGGACGTCCATTTCTTGGTTTACTATTAAGGTTTTTATTGTTTTTATAATTTCTTAGAACGGTTTGTACACTAGACTTTGGATGGCTAACAATTTCAGATATTTCACGTAAAGATTTTCCATTTTGTTGATGTAGAACAATAAGATTTCTCACGTCTATAGGCAATAAGTTAATTATTTTTTTTTGTAAGGCTCTGCAAAATGTAACTTTCGTTAGATAAATACTCACCACTCTCTGTAAAACGATTTTTTCTGGGGGGTATGTATAGTTTTCTGTGTCACTGTATATGAATACATACAGGTTAAATGTATGTTCATGCATGCTCATAAACATGCATTCATGTCCATACATGGATACATAAATCTCCATACATGGATCATATATGTCCACACATGTGCATTAACGAAATTTGAGGTAATATCTACATGTATGATCATGCATGTTCACGCGTGTTCATGCTTGTTCATGTGTGTTCATACATGTACACACATGTGGATCAGTGATGGTATTTGATAATTTTCGTTTGGTGCCTAAATGATGCCAAAAGAGCTTTAAAAGTGCCAAAAAAAAAAAATTAAGCAACATGCAAATGTTTCAAAAAATATGTTCAGCTTATTCTAAACTTTATAACAATAACAAAATTGTTACAAAACTGGTATGAATGGAAATTATTATAATTTTGGTATTCTAAGAAAAATTGTCACAGCAAACCTTGATAAAATTCGTATGTAATAAAAAGCACATAACAAACAAATTGTTTCATTTGTCAACAATTTAAAATATAAAAAATTTATTTTCTTTTGAAGAATTTTATAATTTTTCTTCACCGAAATAAAATATGAAATACCTCCCTCATTCATATTTTGAGATATTATTTTAAGATGCACCGATTCTTAAATTCCTGCAAATTCCCCCAAAAGATTAAGTATTAACATGGGATTTTTGGGGCTAAAGTTGTTAGGAATAAGCTCAGGGTGCTTTATGCTATAATTTAAAGGAAACTCCAAGTGCTTAGAACTAGTTCTCTCGTGTTCCGCGGTTCCTGGACATTTTTTTAAGTTTTCATTTCATTTAGGATTTCATAAAATTATCGAAAAAATCGCAATTTTTCACAAATTACGATTTTTTGATAATTTTATTTTATTTTTGGCAGAAAAAGCGTTCACCATTGTATGGTGAAATTTTTAAAACTTTTGCTTGTCATAAAAAAACTAGAATAACATAACAAATTTTTGAAAAATTCCAGTGACGGACAATACAGTAGAATCAATTAAAGTTTTTCTAATTTTATCCCCATTGCTTTTATTTTTAAAGATTAAAATAATGATTAAATTGTTCCCGAAGAACTGGAAAGTGGTCCAGAAAATTGTAGAAATTTTTAGTGTAGCGATTGTTTTTTAATTTTGCTACCCGTTCTAAGTAGGCGTGGCTTTTACTGAAAAACCAGCGATATCGACCTTTTATCAAATTATATAGAAATTTTCTTAAAATGTGCCAAAATTCTATGAAGAGTGCCAAGGTGCGATTGAACATTCAATAGTACCACAAATGATACTTTGGTGCCACTTTTACCAACAGTGATGTAGATATTACCTCAAATTTCGTTAATGCACATGTGTGGACATATATGATGCATGTATGGAGATTTGTGTATCCATGTATGGACATGAATGCATGTTTATGAGCATGCATGAACATACATTTAACCTGTATGCATTCACATATGTCGATTTTTAGCTGGGAAGCCAGTTATATTAGTAATTTACTTGGTTTAAGCTAAAATTTTGAGCATTTTATACTTTCCCCCAACTTTTTCCAATTTACCCCAAATTTCCAGTTTTGAAAAACCACCAAGAAATCGAACCAAAAGAAAAATTAATTCTAAAGCTGACGAGTCTCTGGGTAAGACGAAACTGCGGTAGTCTGTTTTGCTTTCTTCTTCTTATAAATCAGATTTTTAGAAAAAATTCTTTATTAATTCTAATATTCCCAGCAAAATCTTGGTAATATATGGGTACTACTATGCATATTACCTGGTAATATATCAAACCGCCTACCCTTACCTTGGACCCTTACACCTTACCCTTGCATTACTTTCAATACCAAATTCATACGACTGGATTTTTAAATGGTATAAATAATTCGTTTTCTAGAAAATTTTAGAAATTCTATTTTTTGTTAAAAACTCGTGAATTTAAAATTGATATTCGGTTAAAAAATTAAAATTTAAACAAAATTTTATTAAAAACTCCTTATCTGTAAGTTCAGAATAACATGTTATTAGGTAAGGAGTTACATCGATGGACTTGCCCTTATTAAAATAATAGGTCTAGTAATAGAAAAGTAAGAGCTTTCCCCCTTCATTACAAATAGCTTATTTTTATAACCAAAACTTATAAAATAAATTTTTCCAAAGTTTTTTATTAAAATTATGTCATTTTTAATTTAATACTCAAACCAATTGAAATATTAACAAAAAACGTATTACTTTAAAGTTATTTGTAACCCAGAGGTAATAGGTAAGCGTAACATGTAAGCTCAGAATAACATATTACTACGTAAAGAGTTACCTCGATGGACATGCCCTTGTTAAAATAATAGCTTTGGTAATAGAAAAGTAAGAGTTTGTCTACCCTTATTTCTTCTTACCGCAGTCATTATCGGGTAATAGAAGGTTTTGTTAGATAGGCTAAAGTTGAGTTTAGGGGCACCTCACCGATTGACTCCAAATTTTTACCACTGATAGAAGAACTTCTTTTTGGGAGTCCCATGATATATTATTTTGTAACCTATTATCGGTATTGAGATTTTTCATTTGTAAAATAATTGGAAAGAAAGAAAAAATCGCGGGATTTCAAATTGTTCCCAGACATATTTTCTTCGACATTTTTTATCCGTTTATGAAAGCTTTAACTGTATTTGTAAATTTAAAATAACAATCTGCATAACTTGCTGGGTGCCTAAGTTAAGTGATTACAGAAAAATAGTTGTGATAAACATAAAAACTATTGTATTTTTAGTAAGAAAATGAAGCAAAAATATAAAAAAAATATACACACAGAACGGGAACTACACAAAAAACAACAGAGAAACATTAACATCAAAGCGAAAAAAAAATTGTAAACTTAAGGTAATGGGGTTGCTATAGGGGAATGTGGGGCAGGAATATGGAGGCTGAATTGAGAAACAATAAAGTGAATGTATGAATCTGTGTATATAGTAGTGTTTGTTGTTTTCGTCTTAACTTCTCCAAATGACAGACAAAACAACTGGTTCTACTTTAATATGATCAAATAAGAACAACTCAACTGTTGTTGCTGCAAAATATTCTGTGTTCTGCTGAATGTCTGTCGAATGGATGGACGGACCGTTTTATGTGTGCAGATGTTATTAGACTGGTTTTTTATTATTATTGGCAATTGAGCTTGTTTGACTCAATAGTGTAAATTATCTTTGTTTCTATTTAATAAATGAAATCTTGTTTTTGTTTTAATTAATTTTTTCTTAATTAATCAAATTGAATATTTTAAAATCTAAATTATATGTACAAAAAACAAAAACTACATACTTCTTTCAAATTTTCCAACATAGAGAAACCCTTGAATTTTTTTATGATTATTTCCACTGTGCGCCGCTTTTTATTTTTTTTATGTGGTTTCCAAACAAAAGAACTTTAACATCGGAAAATTTGTTATTGGTTAATTTTTTTAGTTTAAATTTATTTACACTGATTCTTTTGTTTGTAACTAAAACCACTTGTGCTCTGAATTATAAATTCTATAATTTTTTTTAATTTTTTCGTTTTCTGTTAAATTTTGATAACAATTATGAAAACTTTCTTGTTGCCATTATACTGATATTTTCTTTTTGCATTTTCATATTTTTTTACCCTAAATACCATTTATTTTTTTCTCATTTTTCTTTAGATATAAATTTTTCTTGCTTTATTCTATATTTTCTCTTTATAATTTATTAAACACTTCACTTATTTATTGTTTTCTTTAATAACGTAAAGGCCTTTATTATATTCTTATTATGTTGTGTTTTTCTAATTAATTTTTGTTTAATTATGGTTAATTAAAACAAAATTATTTACGTAAACCGTTGTTCCGCACCCCTTTCACACAATCGATGTAAACATGGACACGAGCAGACGTCAACTGTTTTCATTACATTAAATTCAGGGTTGTTAAGTATATAGGGTTGCCATGTTTTATAAAGACATGGTTGGTTAAAATAATACTATTTGTATATAAACAATATTATCGACTGTTTTGGAAACAAGTCTATTTTTCTTTGCACAAATAGTGATTTTTGAAAAAAATTTCTCGGAAGTAAAGGGTTCTTCAACAGGGACGCTACAAAAGTAGAAAGACAGGGACAGCAAACGACGCCATATTTCTTGCCGCTCTTTTGACATTTCTCTTCAGTAACCTAGTGTCTTGACATGCAATAAAATGATAGCAAGCAATTGTCAAAATGCTCTCATCTCTAGTGAAGACACTCAATTTCAATTTTATTGCAATATCATGATATCGCTGACATGCCATCGGATCTTGCAATGATGCCAGAGATCAAATGTCACTTTTAGTTTTCATTTTAATTTTGTAATAGAAAAACAACAAAAAATTTGGTAAAAAGGAATGGAAGTGTTTAGTTTTTTATTATTTGTCGGTAAACATTAATGTTTCATAAAATTTGGTGTTTTTCGAAGAAAAATTTATGATATTTCTTATCCATGAAATGGTCATGTGTTCTCCACCACTCTGCAATTGATATCAGTTTGACGTTTCGCTGCAATGGTTTTGACATTTTATATCATATAATTTATTGCATTTGAAGACACCGGGTAAGGTTTGCCATTTCATGATTGAAAGATATACGAGCCAACAACGAGTCGAAATTATTAAAATTTACTACCGACATTCGGAGTCAGTGGCCTCAACGTTAAGAGCGCTACGTCCAATTTATGGTCGTCATAATGAATGGCTTCGTCAATAAACAAAATATGCGTTATTGGTCAGACAGCAATCCACACGTACTCCATGAGTCATCATTGCATCCCGAAAAAATTACGGTTTGGTGCGGTTTATGGCCCGGCGGCGTCATTGGGCCGTACTTGTTCCGTGATGATCAAGACCGGCACGTTACTGTGAATGGGAATCGCTACCGTTCAATGATAACTGAATATTTTTGGCCCCAATTGGATAATATGGACTTGGAGGACATGTGGTTCCAACAGGACGGCGCCACAAGCCACACAGCGAATGTCACAATCAATTTATTGCAAACCAAGTTTGGAGAACGTGTTATCTCACGAAATGGTCCAGTCGATTGGCCGCCTCGGTCGTGCGATTTGACGCCGTTGGACTATTTCCTGTGGGGCTACGTCAAATCTATGGTCTATTCCAACAAGCCAGCGACGATTGATGAACTTCGTACGAATATCGGCCGATTTATGCTTGAAAACCGTCGAAAATTGGGTTCAGCGTCTGGACTTCTGCAAGCGTGCCCGTGGTGGCCATGCAAAAGAGATCGATTTCCATACATAATGGCATCGAACGTACTTTCACAGGAATAAAGAATTTCATTGATATCCAAAACCGTTATTGTTTTATTTAAAAAAACTTTTGTAGCGCTCTTATTGAAGAACCCTTTATTTCGGTGCAAAGTTTACGTACCATTTTCGGTCCGTCATAAACGGAATCCAACTCCGTTTACGTACCGTTTTCCGGATCAGTATACAGACCAGAAAATGGATCTTAAGGAACATCGAAACTGATTCGGTCCGTTGATGGACCCTTTACGGACCGTTATGTTGTGTAAAAAACTGACAAGTTCGTTGAAAGTCCGTCAATGACGGACCATTTACGGAACGTTATGTCGTGTATAAACGGAGTAACTCCGAACCAAAAACGGATTGTGATATCTATCTAAATTGACTAATTTTGAGTAATAATTTTTTTGCTTTTTAATCGATTTATTAATAACGATATTATTTACATTTACATTATATTTAGTACATCAGTTTACCTCTTTATCTAGCGCATCAATTCACGATAATCGCCCATAATAAAATCGATCATCGACATGCAAAAGAAAAAATAAATTAGTTATGGTTTAATTGATTGTAATTACGATGGTGTTTTGCATACGATTCAAATTCGCAAGCTTTAGGTCTGTTCCACGTCGTTAATACGGGTTCCCAATTTACTCGAAACAACAACGATTTACACACAATTTTGGAAAAATTGGGGAGCCGCGTTAACGTACGTATATCAGAGCTTTTGTTACAAAAACAAACCATCTTACACGCACTAATCTTACCATCTAATATATGTATGAGACTTGAAGTTATTTAATTGATGATGCGTTGCACCTATTCCAGCTACCGCCACTAATTTCTCACCACAAAAGTATTTTTTCGTAACTAAAGGGTTGAGCTTCAGTTTTTAAAATAATCCCAATAAGCACATAGGTTTTAAAAATTCAAGTGCTTTAAATTTTGCTTGAAGTAAAGTAGATTCCAAATTTTAGCATTTGTATATTTAACAAAAATATTTCAAACTTGAATTTTTGTTTCCCTTTAGCCCAAACCACATAGAGAAAGTGCCAGTGGACAGTGCCAGTGCTGTCAAACTTTGTTCTTGAATTTCGCGAAAACGATTTAATATTTTTAAAAATTTCTTATCGTGTTTGGTTTAAAAACAGTTCTTGTTTATTTAGAAAATTTTCCAATTATTCGGCAGTGACAAACAGAGAAGATACAAAAACTGCTTTATCGACAAAACGTCGCACTGCGGTCGACACTGCGTTTATGTGGTTTAGTCATGGTTTAGTCTTTTTGCTGGAGTATGCTATTGAAATAAAATGTAATAAAAGTTGTATTCAAGCCTTGAAACTGGAAAACTTGATTTTAACTTGAATTCCGGTGAAATTGTTTATAGGGAATTTAATTGTTTTAACAGTGTCGACCGCAGTGCGACGTTTTGTCGATAAAGCAGTATTTTCTTTACTTGTCACTGCCGAGAAATTATAAAAGTTTATAAATAAACAAGAGCTATTTCTAAACAAAACACAATAAGAAATTTTAAAAAAATTTGAATCGTCTTCGCGAAATTCAAGAACAAAGTTTGACAGCACTGCCACTGTCTACTGGCACTTTCACGATGTGGTTTGTGCTTAAGTCCGTATTTTACGGTACGAAAACGGAGTTAAAACGAATTGTGTTCGAAAATCCGATTACACGGTCCATTAATGTTTCGTATACCTACAAGCTTTGACGGATACGTGTATTACCGTTAATGTGCCGTAAAAGCGGGAATCATGATTCCGTACGTGCCGGAGAGTCCGTAAACATGTTTCTTGGGATGACATTTTTTTTATTATTATTATTAACCTATTACGACCCGGCGAAGGAATTTTAATTTTTTGTTTACTTTTTTAAGAAAAGCGATTTTATAAAGAAAACCCGTATGTGACCTAGAAATACTATGAAAATAATTATAGTCATGACTAGGGCAACCAAAAAAAAAGCCCTAAAAGCAATGTTTTAAGCTCTTAAAAAAAGCTCGAAAAAACAGTAAAATAAGCAGTTAAAATGCAAAAATGAGCCCTTAGACTTCATTACTTCTTCATTAAAATCCTCATAAAATTTAAATTTTTTATTTAATACAATGCTACATTCCTTGGAACTTCAGTAATCAGACAAAGTTGTGAGATTCTTAAATTTATTTTCTTCGGGAAATTCGGGAAATTAAAGAATTAAATGTGCTAAAATCATTCTTGCCTAAGGAAATTTTATCAAAAGAGATTTTTTAATTTAAAATAGATTTTAAATAACAAATTTTAAATAATTTATGTCGACTTAAAATAATTTTTAAAATTACTGATTTTATGAAAAAAAAAGCAATCGCATAAAAAAGCAAAAATAAGCTTATTTTTCAAAGAAAATAGCAAAAATAAGCCAATATTTACAAAATAAGCAAAAAGAAGCAAAATTAGAAAAAATAAGCAAAAAAAAAGCTCTAACAAATATAGCTTAAAATTCTTATATTTTTAAGATCGGAAATTGTATTTAATCTAAATTGTTCTATCTCTTCAAATAAAAAACATACCCTGGCTTCTTTTTGGTTGGCCTAGTCATGACCATAGTATAATATAGTAGCTTTACTCATTTTCTGTCATTTGGAAAAATGAAGTAGTGTTTGTAATTTTATTTGTACATATGGTTCTTAATACCACTACAACTACACACTCTCAATTTGTTAATGAGTGGGGCTACTATAGTATACTATGGTCATGACCTCAAGCTTTCATTTAAGGCTTAAGGGTTCGTTAGACATACGTAGACGTAACGCACCCTAACGTAATGGGTGAAGATCATACACTCAGGGAATTATGTAGGTAAAATCAACTGCAAATGACAGTTAAAATAACTGCATTTGCACTTAAAAAGGTGTAGACTACATTTCCAGTTAAATTAACTGCAATATGAAGTTATTTTTAACTGTTAAAAATCAACTGACAAATGTAGTAAAAACAACTACAAATGCAATTAAAATAACATACATGCAAATTATTGTAAAACTGTACAAACAACTGCAAATGTAGTTAAAAAACATAAATAAAAATTATTTTAAAAATTATTAATTTAATAAAAAACAAATTTATGCAGACACTCCTAACTTAATTTTATTCTATAATAAATTTAAAATTGAGAAAACAAAATTTACATTTAATGTAACTTTTATTTTTCACTATTAAGATATTGTTGTAGATGTCCGTCTGTGAGGGATGATATATGGTGTTGTTTGGTGTTGTAACTGCAGAACTTTTCTGAGTGTATGTTTTTAACAAAAACTTTTAATTTTCATTGTTATTCATTATTAGTTTTGCACAATTTTAAAATTTTATCACCTAATATTGTTTGTATCACAAATTATACCAGATATGAATCAGCTGATTTGGGCAATATGGCCGACAGAAAATCAGCAAAACAAAACGCAAAAATTTAAGAAAAACAAAAGATAAAGCACAATAATCTAAAGAGAGACAAATATATACAAAAAATGTGCAATACAAAATGTATGGAGATTTTATATTGTTATCTCCCTCTTGACTTGGCTTCCATGTAAACAAAACCATACGGTTCGAGAATACTTTTTTGACACCTGTCATTGGTTTCACATCTGGTATTAATCTGTGGTTTGTATTATCCAATGACGGTCCGTCAAGTTGTCAAAGTGTGGTGCGATTTTTTAAGTAATTAAAATTACGTCTATAATTTGTGCGTTTTCAGTAAGTATCACCTTTTCATGATAGGCACAGATTAGGTTTAATTAACTGCCATTTAAATTCTATTTTACACACACTTTTCTACTTGTTGACTTTTTGTTGACCGTGTAAGGGGTGCGCCAATAAATTGCTTACTACATAGAATTTCAGTTTCATATCAATTAAAAAAGTATAAACTCAATAATAATTTGAACTCTGTTTATAGTGGAAAGTGGCAGGTCCTTGGAAAATATTCATTATATACGTAATTTTTACATTTTAAAAAAGGGCAGCAAACCTTTGACAACTTCACGGACCGTTACTGGTATTATCCCTTTTGAATAGTTTTTTCCAATTTTTTTAGTAAACATACCATGCAATACGGAAAGAAAATCAAATTTCAACATGTTCGTCCGTTCTTCGTTTCGTTTACGTAGCATAAGTGCTTTTGCATGTTTTCTATATGATAGGTTGAATCAGCTGATTCGTTACGTTTACGTATGACTAATTCTACCTTTAGGCTTGTATTCACAAAAATGTATTGAGTTTTATTACAGTTTAATAAAACAAATTAACATGCAAAACAATAATAAAAACCGTTCAATTAGCCTCCTGCGAGAGAAAACTGATAGAGATAGAGCAAAAACACCTCTAAATCGCTCTATTGTGAATGATTTAAGCTATTTAGAGGGGGTTTTTTGCTCTTTCTCCAAAAGTTTTCTCTCGCGTGTAAATGTGCCTTAATAAGACAAAAAGTTTTTTGTGAATAAGCATGTTAAATTGTATGTGTGAACTAGCGGGCGCAGCCCGCTACGTTGTTAGCGTGCCTTAAAGTTTAGTTTTTATATTTTTTAAATTCGCTTTTTATTTAAAGTACAGTTTTTATAATAAAAGCCTTCACCCAGCCAACACAAATAAATAATTCTGCACAACAATGGGTTTAAAATAAATAAATATTTGATCACTTTTTCTCATGAAAGTGGATTGTTAGTAATGAATCCATAATAAATTGCAATATACGTGTGTATGTTAAGATAATTTGGTAAAGTGCGAACTTAGGTAGATAGACCCGTAAGTAGTTTTGTTCATTTGTGTTTTGAATGAAAATAAATAACGTAAAGCAGGGTTGGAAAGCATTTTATAATATTAAAAATAGCGCGCAAAGCCCGCTACGTTGTTAGCGTGTCTTAAAGTTTTTTTTTTAATTCAAGTTTATGTAAAGGTAGACCTGGCAATTCAAGTAAATTCACAAATTCAGTTGGAAAATTTACTGCGTCGGTCTCTTCCACCGGTGCTTCGTTACATGAAGTTTAAATATCGGAATATATAAGTTCCATTCCTTTTCTAAGGTTTTTTCTCTTTTAGAAAATTTGTTTAACTTTTTGGAGAGTATGTTTCAATGCTACATAAGTTTCATATCCCGTGGATAGTGTTTGAACAGGAATTCCCTCTTCCAATCCATTTGCATTGTCTATAATTTCAATTCCACTCGTTCAACGTTTATATCCATTTCATTCCACTTGTGTAGTGTTTCAATTCCACTCGTTTCCTATTTAGTTTCTTAATTTTAGTGTTTCATATACACTTGTTCTTTAAGTTTTAGGTTTCTAGCTAAAGACGCAGACGTTAAGGGGGGGAGGCAATTTTCCCCTTTTGGACCACCATTTTTACCACGTTCCTGTCCAAAGTCCTAGAAATGCCTTGTCGATAAGTTAGCCCATACTCCAAGGAAAACATATTATATATTACAGGTTTCTAGCCGAAGGGTTCGGTTAGGCCATCAAGGGGAGAATTATTCCGTTTTTACCCCTCTCGGTAGGAATTTCCAAAAATTCCGTCTTAGAGGACGTCTGCGTTGGAGGAGGAACCTACTACATACATAATTTTAGGTCTCTATATCCAGCTGTTTGGCCAGGCCGTCAAGGGGGAAGTTTTTTCCCTTTTTACCCCTCCCGGTATGAATTTCCAAAAATACCATCTTAGGGGACGTCAACGTTGGAGAAGGAACCCAAATACCGAATTTAAGCGCCCTTGTTCCAGCAGTTTGGCCAGGCCGTTAAGGGGGAGACTTTTCCTGTTTTTGACCCTACCTGTAGAAATTTCCAAAAATATCATCTTAGCGGATGTCTACAATAGAGGAGGAAATCTAATACCAAATTTCAACTTCCTACCTCCAGCGGTTTGGGCAGGCCTTTAAGCGGCACTTTTCGCTTCATGTTCCTGTTCAAAAAGCACCTTCCCGGTAAGTGAGCCCATACTCCAAGTAACATATGTTTTACATTTCAGGTTTCTAGCCAACTTTTACTATTTGTGCCCCTCTCGGTAGGAATTTCCGAAAATCCATCGACAGGGAATTTCAGCTTCCTAGTTCCAGCAGTTTGAGCAGGCTGTCAAGGGGGACACTTTTTCTTTTTTTGTCCCTCCCGGTTGGAATTAGGCTGGAAGAGGAACCAGCTTCCTAGTTCCAGCAGTTTGGACAGGTCGTTAAGGGGCAACTTTCCCTTTTTGAGCCCCCATTTTATAACGACCCTGTCCAAAATTCAAAAAAGTATCTTTCTAATAAGTTAGCCCTTACTCCAGGGACCCACATTTTAAGCTTCAGGTTTCTAGCCGAAGGGGTTTTTACAGGCCTCCAAGGTGAGGCTTTTCTTCTTTTTGCCCCTCTTTTTAGGAATTTACAAAAATTCCATGTTCGCGGATATCTGCGATGGATGAGGAACATTCATACCAAATTTCAACTGCATTGCCTAAGCGGTTTGGGCAGGCCGTTAGTGGGGACATTTTTCCCTTTCAACCACCATTTTTACTATGTTCCTGTTCCAAAATAGAAAAATTACGTTGCTGGTTAGTTAGTCCTACTGCAAGGAATACATATTTAAAATTTTTGGTTGGCCAAAAGGGATTGGGCAAGCCGTCAGGAGGAGACTTTTACCTTATTTCCCCTCCCAATAGGAATTTCAAAAATTCCGTCTAAGCGAACGCCTACACAGAAGGAGGAACTCACATACCGAGGTTCCTTTTGGGATATCCTGTAGAGAATTCCAAAAATACAAACTTAGTCGATGTCTACTACAGTGGAGGAACTTCTTACCTCCAGTGGTTTGGGCAGGCACTTTTCCAATTTGTGAGACTGTTTATGGGGAGACTTTTCCCCTTTTTGCCCGTTCCGGTAGGAATTTCCAAAAATCCCGTCTTAGCGCACGTCTATGCCGAATATCAAGAAACCTTGTTTTAGTGGAGATATCCGTGGGGGGAGGAAAAAAAGTAGTTTTTTTGAAATTATATATTATTTTAAATGGTACTTTTTGGAAAAACGTAATTTTTTGGAAAAAGATACTTTGTTTTTACAAAGTACTTTATTTGTACTTTTGGAAAAGGTATTTTTTTTAAAAGGTGTTTTTTTGGGAAAATGTATGTTTTTTGGAAAAGGAACATTTTTTTAGAAAAAGGTACTTTTTTTTGGGAAAAGGTACTTTTTTTGGAAAAGGTACTTTTTTTTGGAAAAGGTACTTTTTTTTTGGAAAAGGTACTTTTTTTTTGGAAAAGGTACATTTTTTTAGAAAGAGGTACATTTTTTTTTAAGATCGTCATTTTTTTATTTATTTAGTTAAGTCTATGGATTTTAAATCCTTACAGACTATATTATTTAAATTAATTACAAACAATATTATTATTTTAATTTTAATTTAGGAATTTCCAAAAATCCCGTCTTAGCGCACGTCTATGCCGAATATCAAGAAACCTTGTTTTAGTGGAGATATCCGTGGGGGGAGGAAAAAAAGTAGTTTTTTTGAAATTATATATTATTTTAAATGGTACTTTTTGGAAAAACGTAATTTTTTGGAAAAAGATACTTTGTTTTTACAAAGTACTTTATTTGTACTTTTGGAAAAGGTATTTTTTTTTAAAAGGTGTTTTTTTTGGGAAAATGTATGTTTTTTGGAAAAGGAACATTTTTTTAGAAAAAGGTACTTTTTTTGGAAAAAGGTACTTTTTTTGGAAAAAGGTACTTTTTTTGGAAAAAGGTACTTTTTTTGAAAAAAGGTACTTTTTTTGGAAAAAGGTACTTTTTTTGGAAAAATGTACTTTTTTGGAAAAAGGTACTTTTTTTGGAAAAAGGTACTTTTTTGGGAAAAAGGTACTTTTTTTGGAAAAAGGTACTTTTTTTTGGAAAAAGGTACTTTTTTTGGAAAAAGGTACTTTTTTTGGAAAAAGGAACTTTTTTTTGGAAAAAGGTACTACTGCCGTCTCAACGGACGTCTACACCGGTCGAGGAAAATACATACCAAATTTCAACTTCATAGCTCCAGTAGTTTGAGCAGGCCGTCAAGGGGGAGACTTTTTCCCCTTTTTGCCCGTCCCTGTAAAAATTTCCAAAACTCCCGTCTTGGTGGATGTCTACGATAGTGGAGGAACCTTTATACCAAATTTCAACTTCCTACCTCCAGCGGTTTGGGCAGGCCGTCAAGGGGGGCCTTTTTCCCCTTTTTAACCCCCATTTTTACAACGTCCCTGTCCAAAATACCAGAAAGTCCTTTCCAGAAAAGTTAGCCCATACTCCAAGGAACACATATCTTAAATTTCAGCTTTCTAGCCAAAGGGGTTTTTGCAGGCCGCCAAGGGGGAGACTTTTCCCCTTTTTGCCCGTTCCGGTGGGAATTTCCAAAAATCCCGTCTTAGCGGACGTCTACGCCGAAAGAGGAACCTACATACCAAATTTCAACTTCCTAGCTTCAGCGGTTTGGGCTGGGCGATGTTGAGTCAGTCAGTCTTTTATATATAGAGATTAGCAGTTTCATTCAAATTCTCAAATTCAGTTGGAGCCCCCTCCTACCTACGTGCCTGGGTGATATCACCTTACAATTTTAGGCAATATTACCTTCAGTTTTTTTTGTGTGTTTAAAGCCTATATGACACTTGCTAGTTTCAGTATTAATAATCCAAATTAGAAGAGAGCACGATCAATGCAAATCATATGAAGGGTACTGCATTACCTACATCAATTTGACAGTTTGATAGTTTTTCGATATAGTTGTTCTCTTCACACACATTATTTCTCACATAAGGAAATTCGTGCTCTCTTCTATTTTGGATTATTTATACTGAAACTAGTAAGTGTCCAGTGTTGCCAGAACTCTTAGATGGAAATATGCTAGATTCCTAAAAAATTTCTGCTAAAATCTGCTAAATCCTAAAATAAAAAATATATGCTTAGAATATGCTGAATTAAAAAATCGCAATTTTTTTTATTATATTCATTATGCTAAATATCTGCTAAATTTAATACAAAAAATATGCTGAAAATCTGCTAAATAATTGTTTTAGTATTATTTAATAAAGTCTTATTAATGGAAAAATACTTTTTTTAAACAATGTTTATAAAAATTATATTTTAATACTTTTTTAAACTATCTTAGAATAAATATAAAAGTTTACCCCTTAATTCGTAAATGCTTTCAAAAGTTACAGGTGTTTATCGAACAAATTTTATGTGAAGAATTTGTTTTGTAAACCTCCTAGAACTTTGCAGAGTGTTTATGAATGGAGAGGTAAACTTTCACATTTATTCTAAGATACTTGTAAATACTATTTAATCTTTCTTTGAGACTAAAAAAAAAAACTTTCTCATTTAATTTTTTCACAATAAATATAACTGATTTTAAATTGTTGCAATATTTTTTTATGGTTTTTGTAGCATTTTCAAATTATAGTAGTATATCAATACTACTAAAAAAGTTTACATTCAAAAAAGAATTGAATAATTATGCATGAAATAAAAAGTTGTGAAAATATTAGCCGTTTTTTTTCTAATCACTTGGATTTAATAAATCCAAAAAGTAGTTCTAAAAGTGATCAACAGATGGGGTTACATTCTCCCTATTTTAAAAAGGAAGGATTTTACTTTAACTTTTAAGTTTTAATTATATTTTATATAAAACAGCGATAGACAGTCTGCCTTTTCAGTTTTAACACTTCAATTTATATTTTTACACAATTGAAAAATTCCATTGCAATATTTAACATTCACTAATTGGATGTAATTAAATTACTTCCAGTAGAGTGAAAAATTGCCATATTTCTCCATGTCCAAGATGAAAAATATGTATTTGGAGAGGTGTAGTTTTTTTTTCTAAACATATTTCATAAAAAATTTATTAAAAACCTTTTATTTGTTAGTTTTTCAATTTTTTTTTTGTTTTTCTTTTAATTTTCATTCGTATTTTTTTCTGACATTAAATTCATAGGCTGTTTCATATATTTTTGCTTTTATTGTGGATTTATTAAATCCAGCTTTTTTGGATTTAATAAATCTCCTTTTTGTATGAAAAATTCTAAATCCAGGTGATTAAAAAAAACGATGTTATTGTTATAAATATTGTTGCAGAAAAAATTATTTTGTTAAAAAATATGCTAAAAATATGCTTTTATTAAATAAAACAACATATGCTAAAAAATCTGCTTTTGTCCAACAGAATATGCTAAAAAGCAGTTAGCATATTTTTACAAAAGAAATATGCAATTGCTCAACTCAATCTGCTAAATCTAGCAGAAAATATGCTAAAATGGCAACACTGTAAGTGTCATAAAGGCACATCTACACGAGAGAGAATATTGCTAGAGATAGAGCAAAAAACACCTCTAAATAGCTTAAATCATTCACAATAGGGCTAATTAGAGGTGTTTTTTGCTCTATATCTAGCAGTTTTGTCTCTCGTGTAGATGTGCCTTATAGGCTTCAATAGGCTTCATAGTAATAGTACTGTACAGATGTAAATAAAAACGAGTAAAAAGGTTAAAGTCGGGCATGCCGACTATACAACACCCTACACCAGTCTGGTTAAGTGTATGACTAATGTTTGGATCCGAAATTCGAATGCGTTAAAATGGGACTTGTGTCAAAATTTTCTATAAAATTATAAAAGAAGAGAAAATCGTAAATATAGCCTATATGGGCGATATCTCCAAATATGGACCGATTCTATCTAGAATCTATCGGCGTTTTTCTCTGGACCATGTGAGTCAGCAAACCAAATTTCGTTAAAATATCTTATATTTGCGACTTGCAGCGTGTAACCAAGCCAATTTTGGGGGGACCCTTATATGGGCATGGACTGGTGTTAATCAAAATCAATAGGCTTCGTCCTTATGTCGGTGTACCAAATTTCATCAAAATATCTTAATATTTGCGACCTGCAGCGTATAAACAATATAATTTTGGGGGGACCCTTATATGGACACTAGGTCTAAACATGGACAGATGTTATAGGCTTCGTCCTTGGGCCAACATAGGTCTGTGTACCAAATTTCATCAAAAATTCTAATATTTGCGACCTGTAGAGTGCGCACAATAATGCATGGACAACCTTGAGTATTTATTTACGTGAGCACCTGTCCATAGGACCTTATCTCACAGTATTCTGCATATCCCGATCCAGATACCAGTACTGAGAGATGTTTACTGGACACTGTGTAGCGGTGCCAGAGTTGCACAGAAGTGCACGTCTGCTGTACCAGGTTTATACTTCAACTTTCCAATAGCAATCAGCTGTTGATTGTTATTGTTTAGAAAGTGGGGGAATGAACATAAAATAAATGAAGGTAGAATGGGGTAAAGGAAAATAAATTAAAATGGAATGGAGAACAAGAAGATTGTTTTTTTTAAATAACCGTCAGGTACTGATTTTTCTGTTCGCCTGGTATCAGAGCCAGAAGAACGGGAATATTTGGCCAGGAATCTAAGGGTTTAATGGCCGAATGCGATTCATGGTCAAATATTTCGGCGGTTATTGTTGATGGATAATATTTTTGTTTTAAATTATTGAGGAAAATATTAAGAAAAAAGATGGAGGATTAAAAAATTGTATTATAAGATATAGGGCCAAATAGAGAATAGAATAGAAGATACACAGAGAAGGATAGATATAGGCAGCTAACTTTAAGAGTTAGGGGCGGTGCTAAACAAGTTTAGCTGAATTTGTTTAGAAAAGCGGCTTGGCACAGAGTTAATTGTCGCAGTATTTTCATTACTGTGTGAAGCCACTAGCTGGTGGAGAATTTGGCCTTTAGATTTTTGGGTAAAGGATTTTTTTGTTGAGCAACCGAACCTGTGTGCCAAGCTGTTGGACACCGCTGCAGAAAGAAGCGACTGCCGTGGAAAGGGTAAGTTGGTACTATAGTTTTTGTAGTAAAATTGTGTGTAATTGAAAATATTTGGTAGGAAAAAGAAACGCCATTTTTTTTTGTACGTGCGGAAGAAGGGCTACAACCCATCAACTGCCGAAGACACAAGGACGGGTTGTAGTCCACAGTTCAACCTGCTCCAAATATTTCCTGGTTCAACTTATGGTTGTATGGAACAATTTATTGGTCAGCTTACCTTGTCCACTGGTGTGTTTGGGTCAACGTTTGTATACATATATTTTTGGTTTCTCAACATTTTTGCCGTGATGGCCGCTTAAAACCAACCAACAATCTGGGGTAACTTGTGGCAATATACCAGAGGAATTGTGGTGTCGGTGAGTCCGAAAAATTAATTGAAAGTTAATTTTATATAAAAACTGAATTTATATGAAAAAGTGAGAGGAACGAAATATATTATAAGCGGTGGTAGTTTTTTTTCGAAAGACCAGAGAAGAATTTTAATCCGTAAAAAAAATTAAAGAAAAATTGATAGGAAAAGAATTTTAAAGAATTTGAAATTTTAAAAGAAATAAAAGAGAAGTTCATAAAGAGTATATATATAAAGAAATTAATTTTAAAAAAAGAAGCGGTAATTGATTAAAGAAAGTTTTATTTAGTGTAGTGTTAAAATTTAGTGTATTAGTGTTTGTTTATTGTTTTTGATAAAATAACCTTTGTTTGGAGTTAGATAAATAACGCGAGTGTACGGGAAATTTTAGCCGTAAGGAAAAACATATACTAGAGAGCTCTCTCGTATAGGAAAACGTTTATTTTGTTTTGGGAAATATACCAAAATTTGGTTAGGGTATTCAAAAAATTATTTTTGGGAGAATAGGTTAGGTTTTTTTATTGTTGTTGTGAGTGTTAGGAAAAAATTATATACTATTTGTTTTAATTATTAAGTAGATTTAAAAATATTTTTATATAGTACTTACTTCTGTTTAGTTTTTTATTATCGTTTTATTTTCCATTTTTATTAAATCCGTTTTTTTATAATACTTTAGTTAATTCCATTTAAAATCTTAAATAATTTAAATAAAACAAAATTCCATTTTTATATTGTAAATTTAAATTCTAACATGTTTTATTTAGCTGACGTCGAGTAAGATGATGTCTGGTTAATAATTTCGGTGAGTGTGTTAATGTAAGTATGTAGGGTGACCAGTGACTACCCAACAAACAAATCGTTCCGTTTACGTACCGTTTTCGGTCCTTCATAAACGGAATCCAACTCTGTTTACGTACTGTTTTCCGGATCCGTATACGGACCAGAAAACGGATTTTAAGGAACATCGAAACCGATTCGAATCCGTTGAAAGTCCGTCAATGACGGACCGTTATGTCGTGTAAAAATCTGACAAGTCCGTCATTGACGGACCGTTTACGGACTGTTGCGTCGTGTAAAAAACGGACAAGTCCGTTGAAAGTCCGTCAATGACGGACCGTTATGTCGTGTATAACCGGAGTGAGTCCGGACCAAAAACGGACTTGTATATCTATCTAAATTGACTAATTTTAAGTAAATTTTTTTTGGAAGCGGTAGCCAACCGGCTACCATAGTTATAAATGTCCACTCCGGACAAATTTTTTATTTTTTTTATAAAGTAACTTTTTTCTTTTCAACCCATTTGGGGTTGCCAAATTTTTTAATTTTTAATGAATTTTTTAATTAATTATATTTGTTTTTTCTTTTTTTTTCTTATTTAAATTCAGTTTTCCCTGAATTATAAAAATTGTTAATTAGTTATAAGGTTTTTGAATTGTAAATATATACCCGTTTTAAAATTTAAGGTACCTCGCACTCACTCTTTAGCTCCTCTTGTTGCACCCGTGCGGGATGTTTACGTGCGAAGTGCATCGAACGCACCTATTGTTGGCTTAACGAAACAATCTCGCGCTCTTTGGCATTTACTCGTAGCCACAGGGTATACCAGTGAAGACACGCACTAGCGCTGCGGGCGGACGTTTTTGGAACTACCGAAATTTGCAACTCTGCAACTAACTAGCAGAGCTGCACCAAAAACGTAAGTGCGAGAGAAACAAATATATTGCAACTAGTTCTGTCTCTCTTTCCCAAAAGTTTTCCAATTCGTCGCATTATTATTGGTTCGGCCCACTGGCCATTTTTGAAAATATCGAGTTAGAAAATTTATTAAATACATATTTTCATTCAGATTTTGAGACAGTTTCTTGCTATAATGTATCATATCTGAGATACCTAGTGCATACACAAATTAAAAAGATGTAAATCTCTTTATCGTTTTTCTGGATAAAGACTTTTTGGCATATCGACCAAACTAATACTAAGCTGACGATATGTTGTGCTTTTTTTTTAGTTTGTTTAATGAATTTTCTTCACGGCATCGTTTGTGTAACAAAATAAAATTATATAGCTCAAATAATGATTGAATAATAAAAATTAAAAATAGATAGTGTTATAAAGTGAATATTTTATGTTGTCGAATAATAATAAATAATATAAATCTGTTTTGTGAGTGCGTTTGTGTTTTTTTTATACATTTCACAGAACATATGGATGTGAGAGTTTGTTGTATGTTGTGTTATGTTTAATAGTACTGTATAAGTTTTCTTTATTGTTAATAAAGGGCATTAATGTGCACAAATTTTATAAAAAAAGTTTAAATTAATATTGTTTTATTTATTACAATTTGTAACTACAAATATATAATTATTTTGTGAGTTTGTAACACACCAGGGAAGTTAAACTGTTTGCCCAATACAACCATGGTGTGTATCTTTATACTTTCTAGGCTATCTTTTAATTTTGTTTTGTGAACACATGTTTGAAAACATGCTGTATAGTTGTTTACTTTTACTCATGGGTTTCGTATATATACTTTTTTTTTATATCTCCTTCGCACTTCGGTTAAAAATTACAACAACAACCACACCATACGGTTTCTGTTTACTCGTTTGACAGCTGTCACTTTTGACTTCACTGGTATACCCTGTGCTCGTAGCCTTAGAGCTCTTGTTTTGTTAAGCTAACAATTAATACTCTTGTATCAACCCGAGCGTAAGGTACGTTTCAACCCCCGTTTTGTTTATTAAATAAACAAGTTATTTTTATAACGTTTTTAGAAAATATTCTACAACCCGCATTTTTATTTATTTTCCATAATTTTCGGAAATTATTTTACGAGAAAAAAACAGTGTTCTTTATTCAATTACCATAAAATGTCAACATATGATGTTATATGGTAATAGAATAAATAACACAAATGAGGAGATTTAGTTATCTCGGTCATGTGAATGACCTATAACCTAGTGTCTTGACATGCAATAAAATGATAGCAAGCAATTGTCAAAATGCTCTCATCTAACAGTGAGGTTACATGATCAAGATTTTGCTTTCAAGTTGATAACACATACTGCTTGTCAAATTCAGGTGAACTTGAAGCTGTGACGTAGGCTGCACGCAACTTGATATTCAATTTTGCTTTCAAGATGCCGTCGTCAAGGAAAGAACTAAAATTGCTCGCCTCTGTGGGCTGTTTCCGCACTGTAGGCTGTTCGAAAAGACTTTATTTTTTTCTTCACATCTTCCACAGACATTTTCATGTCAGCAGAAATTGGTTTTTTATTTATTTTTAAATCATTTCGTCGATATACCGAAATATTCACATTCCGTATTTTATCAATCGTGTTTTATTGCGGCACAATATTTGTAAAAAGAAAAACAAATTTACAAAAAATTTGATCAGCTGTTTAAAACTTGACCGTCAAGTTTTCTCAAAACTTGAAAGCAAAAATTGATATCAAGTTGCTGTTCAATTTTTAAAATGTGAGTGTGTTAGTAAAAAAGTGTGAGTGTATTAAAACTTGAAAGGAAAAAATTGATCGTGTAACCCCTATGTAAAGTGAAGACACTCAATTTCAATTTTATTGCAATATCATGATATCGCTGACATGCCATCGGATCTTGCAATGATGCCAGAGATCAAATGTCGCTTTTAGTTTTCATTTTAATTTTGTAATAGAAAAACAACAAAAAATTTGGTAAAAAGGTATGGAAAAGTGTTTAGTTTTTTATTATTTGTCGGTAAACATTAATGTTTCATAAAATTTGGTGTTTTTCGAAGAAAAATCTATGATATTTCTTATCCATGAAATGGTCAAGTGTTCTCCACCACTCTGCAATTGATATCATTTTGACGTTTCGCTGCAATGGTTTTGACATTTCATATCATATAATTTATTGCATTTGAAGACACCGGATAACATATAATTTTATTGTATGTCAAGCAGAGCTTTGAAGAATTAATTCCTTAATTCAATTTTTCAATTCTGAATTAAAAATTCGATGAATTAATTCACTAAGCACCATATATTGAATGGAATTAATTCATATTTGCTTTCGTTCGATTTATTTTGTTACGAATTAATTCAATTGCAATAATTCTTTTTATTAAATCAAATGAATTAATTCACTGGTGAACACGTTCAATTTTATAAATCCAACGGAAAAAAGTGAATTAATTCTTTACTGAATTCGTTCAATTTCATTTTCATTCAGTGAATTAAAAAAAAATAAAATTACGTTCAGTGAATTAAAAAAAAATAATAAGTTCACTGAATTGAAAAAAAAAATAAAATAAGTTCACCGAATTGAAAAAAAAAATAAAATAAGTTCACTGAATTCAAAGCCTGTTTTCTGCAGTTCAGTAGAAGAAAACAATAATGTACAAATAAAATTTCTAAATAAGCAATTTTATAGCGTGTGCTAGTAACAAATTAGAAACCGGATGCTGTTTATCAATCTACATGATTCAAAAATAAAGCCTTTTACTATTAAAAATAAAAACTTTACAGATATAGATAAATTTGGAAAAAAATATAACTATTAACTTTTCAAACTACATAGTTATATAGTTATATTTTTTTTCCAAATATATCTATATCTGTAAAGTTTTTATTTTTAACAGTAAAAGGCTTTATTTTTGAATCATGTAGGTTGATAAACAGCATCCGGTTTCTAATTTGTTCATTTTTACTAGCACACGCTGCAAAATTGCTTATTTAAAAATTGTATTTGTACATTATTGTTTTCTTCTACTGAACGGCAGAAAACAGGCTTTGAATTCAGTGAACTTATTTTATTTTTTTTTAATTCAGTGAACTTATTTTATTTTTTTTTCAATTCAGTGAACTTAATATTTTTTTTTTAAATTCACTGAATGTATTTTTATTTTTTTTTAATTCACTGGAGGAAAATGAAATTGAATGAATTCAGTGGTGAATTAATTCAGTAAGGAATTAATTCACTTTTTTTCCGTTCAATTTCTAAAATTGAACGCGTTCACCGGTGAATTAATTCATTTGATTTAATAAAAAGAACTATTGCAATTGAATTAATTCTTTGAATTTGTTGTTTGATGAACGCATTCAGTTGAATGAATTCAGTGAATTACTTAAGAAAAGGAATTCATTCAATTCTAGAGAAAATTGAATTCGATTGGTAGTGAATTCATTCAAAAAGGAATTAATTCTTCAAAGCTCTGATGTCAAGACAGTAGGCACCAGTGTTGCCAACTCTTGAAGGCAGGAAAGCACCGTAAGTAGAGTTGTGAAATTTCGATACTTTTTGAGTACTCAATACTACTCGATACTTTTCAATTGAGTACTCGATACTACTCAATACTTTTAACGGTTTTTTTGAATTTAAAAATAAAAATGTTATGAATTCGTATTTATTAGGAAAAATAATAACAATTCACATACACGTGTTAAATAACTATTGTTACTTACATTTTAATTAATTTAAAACATTTTAAATAAATAAATTAAATAATTTTTCCCAAAAATTCGTTACAAATTTCTTTGCTTCACAAAAAGAGTTGTATTTTCAGAGCTGTATTTTTAGAGTATTATTTTTAGAGTTGTATTTTCATACGAAAAATACACATTTCTACGGAAAATTGCATCTTTAAAAGTATCGAGTAGTACCTTTTTAGTATTGAGTACTCAAAAAAACAGTCAGTATTGAGTACTCAGTACCGGAATACTCAATACTTTTACAACTCTAACCGTAAGCATTGTAAAAACGGGTAAAAAGGGTAAAAATATACAAAAAATGGGGTAAAAAGCACGATATTAGATTTTTGAAAAATTTAAGTCAAGAATTTAAAAACACATTTCAGCTTTGTAAAATCGTGTAAAAAAGGCTCAAAAAATAACAAAAAAGTGGTAAAAAAGCACCAAACTAATATTTCAAAATTTTGAGGTTTAAATATAACGAAGTTGCTATTTAAAATTGTACTGCAAACGTTGTAAAAAATGTATTTTTTGTAAAGTTCGTATTATTTTTTCAACTTTGACAAAAAATTAAAGAAAAATTAAAAAAAAACTAGAACAAATACCAAAAATATAAACTGTACAGTAAGCACTAAAAGCACTGCCAGAAATCTGAAAAAGCACTGTAAATTAGAGATGAGCGATATTTTCAGACCGGTGATTTAATCACAGTTATTGATAAATCACTGGTAACGGCAGTGATCAAATATTTCATGTCGCAGTTACTCGGAATGTCGTTCTTTTAATATTTTTGTACTATTCTTTCTTGCAAACTTCATTGTGCACAGTAAGTAATACATGTTTTTTTTCAATAACAGTGACTTGCTTTCACACTCTTCTGAATAAAATGTCTCCTTCTATCATGTCTTTGTTACCGGTCGCAACTATTCTTCTTTTAAGGCCCAGTTTTTAGGAAGTGGTATCTTTAAACTTAGTTTAATGCAGTTTGTAACTTGAATACTGCTTTTAAAATGTGGTTTATTTTGTTTTATTTCAATAAAGAAATAAATTATACTCGAGAAAAAGTTTTTCCGGCAAATTTTTGTAAATAGACTTTGAAATGGCTGACAAAATTCGTTTTCGGTTTAACTAAACCAAGTTTAACTGACATCTTAAAAACTCGCCATAAATATTATTTCGTTTATTTATCAGAAAATCGCAGTCTTTTCCATAGAAAAACCATGATCACGATCACAGTTTAAAAGAAAAGCGATTTGCAAATCACATTCACTGAGAATAATGTTACTGAAAAATCGCCGGATCGCCCATCTCTATTACAAACCCGTGATCACTGTCACTGTTTAAAAGAACGGTGATTTGAAAATCACGATCACTGGTAGCAGCGTTATTCAAAACTCACCGGATCGCTCATCTCTACTGTAAATAACCGCTTTTTTTAAACGGGTATTTATAAAAAATCAACGTGTACGAAGGAAAAAAGCACCAAAAAATACCCGAAAAGCACTGAAATGGCAACACTGGTAGGCACAACAGTAGGTAACTAACAACTCTGTAATTACAATCAACAACTCTGATTATTAAACAGAGACGATCTTTGGAAAAATAGCTGGCAATTCTTTATTTTTCGCGGAACGAGTAGAAAAATTTTATTGAACTTTTGCAAGTAGAAGAGTATTTGCTGTAAAGGAGAAGAAACCCGACGGAGGAAGAGTCTTTCGTGTATTAACAGATTTAAACGGTACGCAAAAAGTAACTTTAAATTGCACTTTTGTGGAAAAAAGTGATAAATTAAAAGCTTAATTGTGTTAAAAACTTGAAATAGAAAATTAATAAAAGACGGAAACATGAATGAAGAATACGATGCAATCGTTTTGGGCACCGGTTTGAAGGAGTGTATCCTGAGTGGTATGCTTTCTGTATCCGGCAAGAAAGTTTTGCATATCGACCGTAACAAGTACTATGGCGGTGAATCGGCCTCCATAACCCCGTTGGAGGAGCTGTTTCAACGTTTTAATGTCGCAGTGCCCAGTGATAAATATGGGCGCGGCCGTGATTGGAATGTTGACTTAATACCCAAGTTCCTGATGGCCAATGGCCAGCTGGTTAAATTGCTGATACATACGGGCGTTACCCGTTACCTCGAATTTAAGTCCATCGAGGGTAGTTATGTGTATAAGGGGGGAAAAATAGCCAAGGTACCCGTTGATCAAAAGGAAGCCTTAGCATCAGATCTCATGGGTAAGTAGTGGTTTTCCTTAGATTTTTTCCTTGAAATTCATCAAAATAAACTTTACTACTTTAGGTTTTTAAAGTTTTAGACAAAAGTCTAGTCTGCATGAATTTTTTTTTATTTCTCCATTGAAATTTGTGACACGTATTTTATGGTTGATACAGTAGGAAAAAAATAGTTGAAAAAAGGTTTTGCTACATGTGTATCTAAAAAATAATTTTTTTCTAGGTCTCGCATTGACTTTTTTATGATTTCATAGTTTCTTATTAGAATTTTTTCACAAATATGTGTTGTTTTTTTGTAAATTGATTTTAATTTTTTTTTGTCATTCATTTTCTAATCAGTTTTCAACTTTTGTTATAAGGTGGGGAAGGAAATAAACTTCGCCATTCACATTATTTCACTTTGTATCGTTCTTCGTCGTGAAACAGAGCGAAGTTAATTGGATTTTTGGGTGAATGTGTGTAATTTTTTTTTGTTAAAGTAAATGCAAAAAAAGCAAATACACATTCAGTGACGGGGATGCCAGACTGTTATGGTATTGTTCCTTAGAAATAAGGGGGGAAATGTATTAACAGGGGGTTTCCATCAGCTTGTTTTAAAAATTCATTATGACCCGGCTAAAAATGTTCATATATGATCATATATGACAACATATATTAGCGCATATATATATATATACCCGGTGAAAAATGTTCGTATACGCTCAAACATGTTCATATATGGTTTATGTATGGACACATATGAACATCCCAATAAATATGGATTTTTTATGAACATATATGGATTTTATATGAACATATATGGAAGTATATGTGATTCCATATATGGAAGAAATTTCATATACAGACATATATGGAAGCATCTGTTATTTCATATATGGAAATCGCACTCATATATGGACAAATATGAAAGTATATGTTATTCAATTTATGCAAAAGGGACTTGTATATGAACATATTTCGAAGAATACATTTTTCCATATATGTAAAAGGAACTCATATTTGGATAAATATGGAATTATATTTAATGCCATGAATAAAAAAAGGAACATATGTAGCGCCTAATTTGAATGTCATACATAAATTTATATCTATCGTACAACCTTATAATAAAGGACAGCAACGTTCGCATGTATTCGCATATATTTAATAAATGTATCTGTTCATATATGTCCATATATGAACATATACTTAGGTGTTACCTCATTTTTCGGATCCATACATATATGGTTGAACCATAAATGTTCATATGTGGACATTTTTCACCGGGTTCCCGAATTCCTTTATTTTATCTCATTCGCTGTTAAATTTCTTCATATTGCTCTTGTTATTCCTCTGTTTCTTGCGTGAAATTTTTTGGCTCATAATGAATTTTTAAAACAAGCTAATGGAAACCCCATGGTGTAACGAACTGTGTTCACACTATTATACATTTTCTTTATACAACACATTTCTGACATGTGTAACACACTTGTGTGATAATCTAAACAGGGCTTTAGGGGCATAACTCCAATCATGTGTAGACATTTTTATTGCGTTCCGGAATATAATTTTTTTTGTCGGACACGCCCCCTTTCAAGTGGGCGGGGCTTAAAGTTGAAAATTATATTTTGAATAAGTCTGGAAATACTTATCCGATTAGCAAAAAATGTAAATTCCCAGATAAAAATCGACATATGTGGATCCACACATATGCATCACATATAATATTATTAAATAAAGTATTGTATAGTCGGCATGCCCGACTTTAACCTTTTTACTCGTTTTATTTAGATTTTTTTTTTTCAATTTCAATTTGAATTTTTTGGCTTTATTTGGTAGTTTTACCTTTTAATTTTATTTGATATTTCTTGAATTTCAAACGGTAGCTTTTGAATTTTATGAATTTCAGATTTTGAAAAAAATTTCATTAAAAAATCGTACTTTTGTAATTAAAAACGAGTAAGAAGGTTAAAGTCGGGCATGCCGACTATACAATACCTACACCAGTCTGGTTAAAAGCCAACTAATGTTTGGATCCGAAATTCGAATGGGTTAAAATGGGACCCTTAAATGGGCACTAGGTCTAAACATTGACCGGTGTTAACCAAAATCAATAGGCTTCGTCTTTGGGCTGATATAGGTCGGTATACCAAATTTCATCAAAATATCTTAATATTTGCGACCTGCAGAGTATAAACAATATAATTTTGAGGGGACCCTTATATGGGCACTAGGTCTAAACATGGACCGATGTTCACCAAAATCAATAGGCTTCGTCCATGGGCCAACATAGGTCTGTGTACCAAATTTCATCAAAATATCTTAATATTTGCGACCTGCTGCGTATAAACAATATAATTTTGGGGGACCCTTATATGGGCACTAGGTCTAAACATGGACCGCTGTTAACTAAAATCAATAGGATTCGTCCTTGGGCTGATATAGGTCGGTGTACCAAATTTTATCAAAATATCTTAATATTTGCGACCTGCAGCATATAAACAATATAATTTTGAGGGGACCCTTATATGAGCACTAGGTCTAAACATGGACCCGTGTTAACCAAAATCAGGGCAGACATAAGTCTGCCCTGAAAAAAAAATAAAAAATAAAATTCTGAGCCGATCGGTATACTATAAGGTGGGTCTAGGACCAGTATTTTTTGGTGTTACAAACATCAGCACAAACTTATAATACCCTGACCACATAGTGGTGTAGGGTATAAAAAGATAATGACAATTTAAAAATTATTAGTTGACAAGCATAAAAAAGAAGGTAAAAAATAAAACAAAACAATAAAAACAAATGAAAAGAAGAACAAAAAAACGGCACCCCATCTATAACGATCTGGTATTGGTCTTGGAAGAAACAAAGAATATACTTTTTAAACCCTTATGACACTTGCTTACTTTTGTATTGAATTGATATAGAGTGTAGAAAATATAATTTGTAAACAAAGTTTGTTCTAATGGAAAATCGATAAAAAATTATTAAAAATCGTTACAAACACAGAAAAAACGCTAGAAACAGAGAAAAACTTAGGAAATTTACAATATTCTCGAAAATCAATTACTGATCCCCTGTTTTTATTCTATAAAGCGAAAAGAAATATCCTTCCAGAGGAATATGTGTTTTTTTTTGTTACAATAACAAAATACACACATTCCTCTGGCGGAATTAATCCGATCGCTTTATAAAAACAGGGGATAAATGTGATTTTAAGTTGCATCAACGACTATATAATTAAAAGACTATCCAACTCTCCCTACCTCTGTTAAATCACTCTCTTCTTAATTTGTATCGAAAAATTCAGCTATAAGAATTACACACGTCTGCACAGGCTAACATTTTTCGATAAAAACTGTTAATGTTCGAAACAGGCCATGAAAACCGCCTGGTTGCATTTACATCTGCACCCAAATCCCGAGATTTCGACTAAAATTGAGATTTCAATGAAAATCTCATGTGAAATCCCGAGATTACCCAAACAAATCAAATCCCATAAATTCGCGAGATATGTAAGAAATACCAGCATAATCTTTCAGTACCAAATAAGTGGTTATATAATGATACTAAAATTTTTTACTGCTTGTAATTCGGCGTCAGTACTAGTTATTTTTGTTAGCTGAAGACGCCCAGGTAGAAAAATACAAAGAGGCCAGCACTGGCAAAGCACCGAAATGGGTGATATGAGTGCTTGTTAACAGTGCTTTCCCATTACCCAAATGATTACACCTTTCCACGGTGGTGCCAATGCTTTACAAAACCATGGGAAAGCACCCAGAAACATAAAAATTAAATGCTTTGCCAACGCCCAAATAAAAAAATTAAAGTGCTTCCTGACACCCAAATGATAACACCGATCTATTTAATGCTTTGCAAAGTGTTGAAATAGCACCAAGAAACACAAAAAACAAGTGTTTTCTCTGCCACCAAATTATGAGCCCTCATCACTGTCAAATTTTAAATTACTCTAAAAATAGATGATTCTTATAGTTATTATGGAGTCAAAAATTATTAAAATATCCACTCTTTTTGGGAGCTTCTTTTTCAAAAACAAAATAATGTTTTAGGAAAACCAGCGCTGGGAAGTCACTCTTTTCAAGCGTTGATAAAGCGTCCAAATTTAGTAGGTTGCTAGCACTTCTTTTTATAAAACCGTGGTCTACTTGTGCTTTGCCAGTGCTCCTTTTTTGTTTCTACCTGGGCGTGTTTGTAAGCAGTCTAGCTTACGCGCGACTACTTATTTAATTACAAAAATAATTTGATATTGGTAACTACTTATTTTTTAACCACTAATAAGTATATGAGTAAGCCTTATTTTTAACAACTTGTAACCACTTATTATATAACTGCTTATTAGCACCCGAATAACTAATGATTTTGGTAACTACTTATTTTATATATTTTTATAATGCAGCAGGTAAGTGGGTGCACAAATTTGTGTGTTTTTTTCCTGCAGCGAATATGGACAACTACTTACAAAAACGATTTTGTTGAACAAAAATAATGAGTTTTGACACCGAATTATATGTAAAGAGTGAGATCATAAAAATGTTAACACACATTTTTGCCTATAACTTTGGTTTAAAGCTTCTCATATTTTTTTTTTCGGCAATTTGCATTTTAAAAATATGTCAGTTAATAAATTAATTTACACCATGAGTTTTAATTTGCAATTTTTTACACAATGGACGATGAAAGAAAAGTGCGTTCAAAAATAATTAAATATTTTCAACAAAACCAAACATGGACATACAAAAAAATTGCAAAAGAGACTAATGTATGCCGCCAAACAGTTTCAAAAGTGGTAAAAAGGTATCTGGAACACCTAACAATAGAAAGGAAGCCGGTAACAGGAACAACGACTGGTTATCGTAACATTGGTAAGGCATATCAAGTTAAAAGCATCCTTAAGAGAGCTCCTAACACAGAACTAAAGTCCTACAAAGTTCAGAAAGTTCCCGATTTTAAAAATTTGGAGGCCAAAACCAGAGCTCGAAAATTGAAATCAATTTTATACAAAAATACAACTGTTGTGTAATGGACGACTAAACTTATGTCCAGGCTGATTTTTCGCAGCTTCCTGGTCAAGAATTTTATGTTTCCGATGTTCGAGGAAATGTTGCGGAAAAATTTAAGTCAAAAAAGCAAACGAAATTCCCTAAAAATTTCGTAGTATGGCAAGCCATATGTAGCTGCAGTCAAAGAAGCCAGTCATTTGTGACATCTGGCTCTATAAACAGCGAAATTTATATCAAGGAGTGTTTGCAGACGAGACTTCTTCCATTTTTGAGTCAGCACAATGTATCCACTTACTTTGGCCCGATTTAGCATCTTGTCACTATAGCAAGAAAGCGCCAAGAGATCCACCAAACTGCCCAGAGCTCAGGCCAGTGGAGAGATATTGGGCTCTTGTTAAAAGAAAATTAAAGGGCACAAAAACGGTCTCCCAGGACATGCAATATTTCAAATGTAGATGGACCACCTGCTCTAAAAATGTGACAGAAACTATCATAAAAGCCTTAATGGGAGGGTTTCTGGAAAAAGTGCATAACTTTGTTCCTAGTAGTTAGAATTGCATGATTTTAGAATTTAGTTAGAATTTTTTGATTTTATATTAAATTTCATTTAATAAAAATTTGGTTTGAAGTCTTAATATTCAGTGGTTTGTTTTTTATTTAACTTTATGTGTGTTAGCATTTTTATGATCTCACTCCTTAGTAGGCTCTAATTCAGCTGCTTATTATTTGGATATTAGTAATCAGCACTTATTACTGCCCAGCAAAATCTTTCATTACTAAATAAGTGGTTATATAATAGAAATTCATAGCTTCGCACAACTTATTTTTTGGCGTCTAAACTCATTATTTTTGTTTGGCGTGGTCGTTTTTATAAGTAGTCACGCTTACCCGCTCGCTTACGAAAAAATGAGAAATAAGTAATTATGAGATTTTGAATAATAAGTGGTTACACACATGCTTACAAAAAGTTGAATTACAAGTGGTTATACGATTGCTTACTTGATTCTTAAAAATAAGTAGTTAAGCAAATACTATTAGCTTAAGGAAATACATTCAGATAAATTTAAGTTTTCTCTAGTGTGTAATTTTAGGACTCGTCATAAAAATTTAAACATAAAACATATTTACATATAATAAATAAAAATGTATAAAATTTAACTGTGTAAAAAGTAGTTATTTAAACTATTACGAGTAAGTCATTATTTTATATTTAGAAACAATGAATACAATAGGCCGTTATTTGGAATTCATTATTTTATATTATAAAATAATGCAAAAGGTAATGATATATAATTTTTGGTAATGCAGATAGTAATGAGGTGTCATTATCAATATTTTGCTGGGTGAGATTTTGCACAAATGTGAAGACTTTCATATACAATACTGCGTGCATGTCTTTTTTCCATCAAAATATTGAAAAATCTGGGGGGCAAATTACCGCAGTCGTGATCGAGTGTTGTTCGATACCAGGTTAGAGTGATTTTAGGCATTTAGTTCCTTTATTACAAATATGAGTTAAAGTTGTAACAATAGTTGTTCGTGTTATTTTATTTGCACTTTAAAAAAATGATTTTTTTAACAATTTCGGACACTTACGACTGCGGGAATCTGGCCCCTGGCTTCTAGCTTGTCGTCCTTAGAAAAAACAAATTACCTAACATAATTGGCATTAGATCTTTACATAAAATAATGTAAATTGTATTCCGACAGTCAATAAACTGGTTTTTAGAAATATTTTTAACTTCAAGGTTATTTTTTTGTGGTACTTTGTTTACAAAAAAAAATGCGGTTATCAAATCGAGATCTCGCTACTGTCAAAAGTGCAAATGTAAACGGTCAAGAATTCCGTTCGAGATTTCCATTGAAATCTCGGGATTTAAAAATAGAAATGAACGCAGCATTAAAGGTAATTTTTTTTTTCCGTTTATCATTGATTTCAGTACTTTTTGCACTTGTGTGATTTTCCTATGACTATAGATTTGCACTGTCCTCAAATATTTGTGGAGAACACCCAATTAAAAACTTCACCGCACGTCCCTGCGTCAGCTTATTATTGGTTTGGCCTATACGCCAAAAAGTCCGTATCGAGAAAAACGATAAAGAAGGTTTAAGTTAATTTTTCTTAAAATCTACATGATAAATTTTTTATATTTTCCTCATTAATCGCAGTATATCTTTTGAACACAAATAAAAATTTTCATAAATTTCTGCTGCATATCATTTTTTTTGTGCTGCATATCTATTTTTTTTTTTCTAATTTTGCTTTTTTTATTTTTTATATGAATTATAGATTTATATCGATGAAATTTGGTATTTAGTTTAATTTTATTTCGAATTATTAACATCACAAAAAAGGCTAAAGTGCAGTTTAGGAGCATAACTCCGATCACCTCAAAATTTTTATGATAGGTACACATTTTTATTGTGAGTTCAAAAATATAAAAATTTTTTTTCGGACACGCCTACTTTCGACAACAGTTTTAAAAATTCAACATCTCGCGCAATTACAGTGTTGCCATATTTGAAGCCCTTCATCTTTCACTACCTTTCACTTCTTCTCTATCCCCACTTCTTCTCTATTCACTTAAAAAAAAAAAAAAAAAAAATTCAAACAAATTTACTTTATCTTCCAGATGATACAAAGGTGATATTGCCGCAATATTATCATAATAAATTATGACAAAAGATAAAATTTTTGAATTATTTTTTTCCAAATATCGCCGAATTATCTTCCGAATGATAAAAGGAAAACAATTTCAAATTAAATACTACTTGATTATTTTCATTAAAATGACAAATAGAAGATAACGCTTTAATATCTTCTTGGAAGATATCTTCCAAATGTTTGCACGGTAATTATGTGCGCTCTTTGTATGACCCAAAACATCGATTGGAACCAGGGATGGAAAATAATAATTTAGTTATTATAAAAATCAAGAATGGAACCTTAGTTATACTATTCCAACAGTATTATAGCCCTAGATTATGAATTTTAAAAAACATACGTAAAAAATTGCAAAATAATGTCGGAATGTGAAAAAAGGCTTTGGGGTTTAAAAAATGAATTAAAAGACTTAATAAGCGATTTACATTCTGCAAACGATGCCAAAATTTTCTTTTTTTGCAACTAACCACCAAACTTTGTTTTATGAAATGGGCATTATACTCCGTAGATTTTAAATTAAAAAAACCGCACTTAAAAAATTGCAAAATAATAGCGGAATGTGAAAAAAGACTTTGTGGTAGAAAAAAATAATTAAAAACTCAATTAGCGATTAACAATCTGCAAATGAATACAATGACGCAAAAATTTTCCTTTTATAAAATTGGTACTATAGTCCCTAGATTATAAATTTTAAAAAACCACACTTAAAAAATTGCAAAATAATCGCGGAAAGTGAAAAAAGGCTTTATGGTACAAAAAATTAATTAAAAAACTTAATCAACGATTTACATTCTGCAAACAAATATATTGATGAAAAAATTTTTCCTTTTTGCAAATTTTATTTTTCGCGATTTTTTTTTTTGCTACTAGCCACCAAACTTTGTTTTATGAAATGTGTATTATAGTCCCTAGATTATAAATTAAAAATAATCGTACTTAAAAAATTGCAAAATAAAAGCGGAACGCGAAAAAAGACTTTGTGGTACAAAAAATTAATTAGGAAATGTAATCAGCGATTCAGATTCTGCAAACAAATATATTGATGCAAAAATTTTCCTTTTTGCAAGTTTTATTTTTCGCGATTTTTTTGCAACCAGCCACCAAATTTTTTAGTATGAAATGTATATTACAGTCCCTAGATTATAAATTGAAAAAAAAAAACGCACGTAAAGAATTACAAAATAAGAGGAAAAAAGACTTTATGGTACAAAAATTTAATTACAACACTTAATCATCGATTTACATTCGGTAAATAAGTATTCATACTAAACATTTCCTTTTTGAAATATTTTTCGGTTTTTTTTTTCAATCAACCAGCAAACTTTATTGTATAAATGGGTATTCTAGTCCCTAGGTTATAAATTAAAAAAAACCGCACTTAAAAAGTTGCAAAATAACTGCGGAATTCGAAAAAGGCTTTATGGTACAGAAAATGAATTAAAAGAGCTAATCAGCGATCTACATTCTGCAAACGAATACATACATACATATCGTCACCTAAAATGCAAAATAACGTAACATCACTTTTTACAAGTTTACAGGAGAAGCAAAAAATGTTGTAAAATTCAAAATATCTGAGATATAAAAAAAATGTTTTTCTAACTTTGCCTTAAAATACGAAAACAGATCCATTTCAAATGGAAAAAAATGCTCTTTGAAAGAATTTTTCAAGTTATGTGTCGTACGTTATTTTGATTTGTTGTTTTCTGAAACAAAATAACGTATCATCAATGGGTGCGTTCGGCAGATACAATTTAATAGTCAACAGCTCTACAACAGTTGTACAACTATCTGCTGAACGATCTGATCACTAACCGCTCAGTCTGAGCGCTCAGGTAGCGCTGTCATATTTTGGTAGCGTAAAAAATGTTTCCTACTTTTGATCAATAAGTGATACATTTGTTGTTGTTCATTTACAATAAAAATTGTTTTATATGAATGACAAATAAGAACATACAAATATAATTCGAAAATATAAATTTAAAAAAAAATAAAAGGGAACTATAGAAAAAGTGTATTTAAAACAAAACAAAGAAATCATCGTTCAGCAGAGTAAGTAATCACAAAGCGCTACAAGTCACCGGTATCAGTTTAAGGTTTCTCTGCCGAATGCTACCAATGATAATGTTTTAATATAACGTGAAACAAATAGTTTAAAATGTGAAATAAGTTTGATAATTAGTAAAATGTTCATTGCTTTAATTTAAAATAACTATTAGTTTGAACAAAAAAGGGAAATTTCTAGAAAAGTGTTGGTTTTTCAAACGCGTCATATAGACCAAATGCAATTAATATTGTAATTAATATGTATTTTTTTATTAATTTTTAATTATGTAGGTTTGAGGTTAAGAAGAAGAATAAACATTTTTTCAAAGCTATAAACACATTAGGTGTGTTTCTTTACTTTTTGGGTAAAGTTCGGTAAAATGAGAGTTAACAAGAAATACTCTCACGATGTGACAAAAATGCCCAAAAGTAAACGAACGCGAAAAACCATATTTGAAGCCCGAAAAACAAACGTCAATAGATTTGTGCATTATAGTTCGTTTTGGTGAGCGCTCTTTCTAGTTCTTGTTCAATTTGTTGTAAAAATATAGATAGATTTTCTAGTTAAACCCCTTTTTAAATCAAAAATTTTAATGAAAATTTTCTTCTCAGGCATTCTTATATACAAAAAGGAATACGTACTTTATTAAATTTGGAAAAGATTTTAATATTAAACAAAATCTTCGATTTATTTACATATTTATCTCTTTAACACATTTAAACAAGCGTCTTCAAAAAATTGTCGGTAATTTTATGGAGTTGTAACATAACCGATAAACTTTTGCAACTTTTATACTAAGTTTTGTAAATGATAAACATATTTTCTGAATGAATTAAATGAGCGATTGAACTAAAAGAGCTAGGTATTAGTTGGGAACTAGGTCTTTGGTTCAAATTAGTGCATAGTTCAATTGAACTAGTTGAACCCAACTGATGATATAACAGCTGATAAAAACAATTTACCCAAATTTACACAAAAAAAAAGTCTGGGCTTTCTCGTGCAAGAAGAACAAGAATATTACTCTCTCATGACAGCTCTCATTTACCCAATTGTGTAGTAAGAAAACGCTTTTTGGTAAAATTGGGATCCCGCGGGATCCCAATGTTGAGTACCCGAACACAGCTATTATTAATCTGCAAATCAGACTAGATCTAGTTTCTGCCTTTTTCCTTTGGACAGGCGTCATCAGTGATTTTCCATTAAATTGTATTATTGTTTATATTTATTGTCAGATTGTCTCTATATGATAATTTTTTCAACAACCTGTCGGCTGTAGGAATCGAACCCATGCATTCCCACATTACAAACGTAACTATACTAGAGTTCGACAGCTTAGCCATCTAACCCACGTAAGGCCTTGCTCATAGTGTGGCTAATTCATAGTTTTTCTTTCCTATTCAGCTTTCTGTTATTGTTTTTTGCTCTCAGAAGTGATCAAACAGACATACAAACATTCTACTTTAAATTTTCTTTTGTTTATTTTCTTATCTCCTCTTTGTCTCCTTTTCACAAATGTTGCCACACTGACGTATGGTTTTTACGTACAAGTGCAGTCAACTTGTGTATATCGGAGACGGACTGCCAGCGGGGCATTTTTTATTTTTCTAGTAAAGTGTTGTTTTTTCAAACGCGTCATATAGACCAAATGCAATATTGTAATTAATATGTATTTTTTATTAATTTTTAATTATGTATTTTTTATTAATTTTTAATTATGTATTTTTTATTAATTTTTAATTATGTAGGTTTGAGGTTAAGAAGAAGAATAAACGTTTTTTTCAAAGCTATAAACATATTAATCTGCAAATCAGACTAGATCTAGTTTCTGCCTTTTTCTTTGGATTTGCCATTAAATTGTATTATTGTTTATATTTATTGTCAGATTGTCTCTATATGATAATTTTTTCAAATTTATAAAAGTTGTTTAACCCTTTGACGACCAATGGTTGATTTATATAGTTTTTATTTTTGTTTTTTTTTTTACAAAATAACGTCGCATCTCCTTTCATAAGTTTACATGAAGAGCAAAAAAGCTATATTAAATTGAAAATTCTTGAGATATTGGAACTACATTTTCAAATATGGATTAACATTAAAATATAAATATATACTGTTTTTAAACTAAATCTGTATAAAAAATACAAATTTAAATAAAAATGTATTTTTGGAATAATTTTTTAAATTAAAATTAAACAAAATAATATATTTTCAAAAAAAAAATCAAAATTTTAATTTTTTAATATTCTGTTTGTTTTTAACATGAGTGATGATACGTTATTTTGTTTGAGAAAATTTTGTACTTGATGATACGTTATTCTGATTTTGGTTATTTTGCTTATTTCTGATAATAGTGGTTTAAAATTTTATACAGATATGTAATATGATGTAATGAATCGTAATCAATCAAAAACCCGATTTTGATTTTTTTGATGATACGTTATTTTGCATTTTAGGTGACGATATATTGTTTCAAAAATTTCCCTTTTCGCAAATGTTTTTTTTCGCAATTTTTGCTAATATTTGGTAATATCTAAATATTTAATTTAAATATTTTTAACGATCCAAAGAGGAAGCTATTTTTTAGTTACTTCCCAATAAGCACATAGGTTTTAAAAATTCAAGTGCTTTAAATTTTGCTTGAAGTAACCCAATAAACCAAAGAACGATATAATAGCGAAATCGGTAGCACCTTTAATATCCGAAAACGATATCATATTCCAATAAGATTATAATATCGTTTTCGATAAGGTTTAATGATAAAATATACTTCAAAATATTCATTATTTACAAAAATTCAAACAGTCTGCAGAAACAAATAAAATTTATAAAAACTTACAATTTTTACTTCGTTTGGCTATTTATACTCCTTGTTATTGGACAATTATAGTTGGAAAATCTAGGTGAGTTCGACTTTTCTTCTGAATATGAAGATTTCACTATTAATTTTTCATGATGGCTTCATTTCAGCTCATTGTAAAAGAATTCCTGTTTTGCAATCATATATGATATAATTTTCTATATCGAAATCTGCTACCTCATATTACTCATCTCTTTAATTCAATAATCACTAATAGCACATATCCTCTTATGTGGAAACATGCAAAAATAATACCTATACCAAAGCAGAACTCAGAGTTTAGACCGATTGCTATACTTCCATTCCTTTCTAAAGTTTTTGAAAGAATATTACATGGACAAATTACCGGTTATTTGAATGCTCATAATCTAATTTCTGAATGGCAATCTGGCTTTCGCCCAAAGCATGGATGTGTTACTGCTTTAGTAAATGTATCTGATGATATACGACGTGATATTGATGATGGTTATTTGAACTTACTAGTGTTATTGGATCATTCTAAGGCATTTGATACGGTAGATCACAATATTCTATGTGAAAAACTTAGACACCTATTTAATTTTGCTAGTATGTCTGTAAAATTATTAAAATCGTATCTATCATCTCGAACACAATCTGTTTACATCAACAATGTAAAATCTAATGCTTTACCTGTTGTAAGAGGCGTGCCTCAAGGATCAATACTAGGACCCCTTCTCTTCTCGCTGTATGCAAATGATCTCCCACTACAACTTAAGGACTGTAGAATACACCTGTATGCAGACGATGTGCAGATTTATCTGCGGACTAGTTTGCAATCATTAGACGCATCAATTGAAAAATTGAACATGGATTTACAAAGAGTACACCAGTGGGCGTCGGCAAATGGATTGTGTTTAAATCCTGAAAAATCAAAATGTGTTGTTATTCATAAGAGAACGTTAACGCTAAACAATAATTTAAACATTATACTTAACGGCCAACAAATTAATATTGTATCCTCAGTAAAGAATCTAGGCATAATATTTAATGAAACTCTTACTTGGTCGAATCATATTAATTGCATAGTTGGTCGAACTTACGGCATGCTACGGACATTATGGTCGACACAATATTTTACACCATTAAAAACCAGAATATTGATTGCCAAGGCTTATTTGATGCCGTGTCTATTATATGGTTGTGAGATTTTCTCCAATTGTGATTCAAATAGCATTAATAAACTAAACAGGTTATTCAATAGCATCACTAGATATGTTTATGGATTAAGAAAATTCGGCTCGATTTCACCACACGTTAGGAAATTATATGGTGTAACTTTTGAGAACCTACTCAAAATTAGATGCCTATTATTTCTCCATAAAATTATATATATGAAGGAGCCTAAATATTTATACGAACGTCTAACACTTGCAAGATCTGAGAGAGGATACGGATTGAAATCTATTAAACATCGTACACTTCTTTCGAAATGGCAATTTTTGGTACCAACTGTACAGCTTTGGAACTCGTTACCTCATCGCATTCAGGCTAATAGTAATGCATTCATATTTAAAAGGGATATATTTGATTTCTTTTCACGTTAAAAATTTTATATATATAATGATTTTATACAGTCTTCAATGTTTAATGTAATCACCCTATTGTCATTATGTTTTGTTTTTATTAAATTCTATTCTAAATCTTGTTAATAATTATATATGTATTTAAATAATAATGTATTAATTTATAACAATGTAAATCTAAAAATTATATTTCTATGCTTTAATAATAAGATATAATCTTGTTGCATAGAAAAGGCAATAAATAACATAAATAAAAAAAAAAAAAAAAAAAAATCGCCTGGAATAACGATAGTGTTTCGAAGCTGGACCAGATTTTGGCGATTTAACTATCGTTATTCCAGGGAATTTCGTTAGCGAAAACGGTATCATAATTCCTTGGAAATATGATATCGTTACGAAAGGTACATTTTAGAACAAAAAATCTATCGTTTTCGTATCACAAGTGATTATCATATATGACAATAAATATCAGCTAGGTGATATCGTTTCGATATCGTGACGATATCGTTTGGTTTATTGGGAAAGTATATTTCAAATTCTAGCATTTGTATATTTAAAAAAATTGGTCAAACTTGAATTTTTGTTTCCCTTTTGCTGGAGTATGCTATTGAAATAAAATGTAATTAAAGTTTTATTCAAGCCTTGAAACTGGAAAACAGGGCTGGAATTGGACTTGTTTTCAACTTGAATTCCAGTGAAATTGTTTATAGTCCAATTCAAGTTCAAACAACACATTAAAAACCCTTGTATTCAAGCCCTATCTTCAAGCTTAAATCAAGCAAATTAAAACACGATAATTGTAATATTTGATGCAATTTATTTGCAGTTATATAATTATTTTGTCATACATTAGCATTTATATTTTTCTCTTAATATCCAACACCTTGAGGCGACGGAAACCAATTTTTTGTAGTTTCTCCTTCCTACTTACTCCTTACAGCGTCAAACGTTGTAGTGCTTTTCTTAGCTAAGGAAAAAAGAATAACATTAGAAAAAAGTTTAGGCTCAAAGAAATGTCAATTACTTACATATTCATTAGAATCCAAGGAAGAAATTCAGATTCCTTTTATATCTCCATATAAAAAAATTATTTTAAGTTTGTTTATTTTTTCAGTATTGGCAAGAATAGAAAAACAAATTATTTCAATTTGTATGAACTGGATTTTCATTGGAATAAACACTTAAAATAAAGCTGAATTCAAGCATTTTTTACAGCACCTGAATTTTTAGTTTTTCAGTGTTTATTGGGAAGTTCTATTATCTTTATACATTGTGATTCATACTTGGCATTTTTCATATGATATTTTTCAAATTATTGTTTATTGTGTGTAGTAAATACGTTATACCATTATCGTTTATTTTTCTTATCACTATAACATATTTCGTTTAGTTTTGTTTTTGTTGTTAGTGCGATATTTCCAAAATGAAATAAGAATTACCCTCGAATACCTCAAACCAGTTGGCAGAAATTGCGAACGTTTCAAGAAAAATTGTACTGGAAGAGCTCGGTTTTTGCCGAAATGCCGGTACTACTCGAAACGTGCATTGTTAGTACTGTATTTATAGAAAAGGACTGTTTTTTAATTTATAAAAATTATCAGTTTTATTAATTTTACATATACTACAGAATTATTTATGTAAGAGAGACATATCCATTGTTTGTTATGAAATTCCGAAAGAATACATTAAAAATCTGCCATGTGCACTAAAAGTACAGTAAAGTACTAGCAAACTACTAAATTTTTTATTAAGCGTACTGGGATATACCAATAAACTAAAACCCAAAGCTGTACCAACGTTGTCAAATAACTACGGCCAAGCGTTTATTGGTGTTATAATTTCGACAACATAACAGCAAAGTAAAAGCTGGAAATCCGACGCATTGCCAGCTCATGTACCTACTACCGTCTCCAATATAGGGCCGACATTGTGCCGTTTGTATATTTCTAAAAATCGTCACCTAAAATGCAAAAGGGCGTAACAACACTTTTTATTTTTTTACACTAGAGCCAAACAAAAAAAAACTTTGTAGAATTAAAGATATTCTATATTTTCTTCTCTTCCCGAGTAAAAATAGTTATATATGAAATTATATAATTTAATATGGACTAATATGTTTATATATAGTCAAGTGTGATACCATATCTTTGCGGATATAATTATGTATAGCTTTGAGTTTTTCAAAAAATTTTTATATGATGTCATATATAGATCAGAATAAATATATATTTCCCCATATATATTAATATGTACCATATCTAGTTACTTATGCTATGACAATTTTAATACAGCGTCATATATAATTAAAAATGGCTTTATCGGAAAATATATAAAGTTTTATACAGCTCAATGTTAAATTTTTTTTCTAAGTTGTTTTAGATATGTTTAGGTACTAGGGTTTGGGATTTCCCGGACTTTTTTATTTCCCGGGAAACGGGAATAAAAAAATTTGATTCCCGGGAATCCCGGAAATCCCGGGAAATATTTTTGAACAAAATTGTTAATGAAAACCACCTATATAAGTAATTTTTGTTAAAAAAAAACACTATTTCAGTATAAATTCAGTCTGTGTAGTGAGAATTCAAAGAAAAATATCAGAATGTTGAACATTTGATTTCACATAAATGACTCTAAGCACTGCCAAATGAATTTCATGATTCCAGCAGAAAGTACCCCCTACTGAACTGTCGGAAACAAACCGTTTCATCACATTTGGCCCATTAGATATGGTGGCCACAACGTTATTTTCCAAAGACAAATAAAACTCTTCTAGGCTTATTTCTACAATTCTTCTTATTTCATCAGCATTACATCTTCCTGATATATAAACCAACCCCAGATTATAAAATGAATTATTTCCGTTTATACATATGTTCAAATATCTCTTTTGTGATATTCTTGTCCATTCATCTAAGATTATAGTAAATCTCCTATTGTTAGAAATATTGCTCGATTTTTAAAAAAAGATCGTAAAATTTTTTGGCAATGCCAGGTTTTTATTTTAAAAACTTTCTCGAATAAACGAAGATCTAGTTATGGTGCGGATTGACATTCCGTCGACTGCGGCTAATTTGGATACCACTTCAGGAAATGTTTGCCCTACCATAAAACGTTCAATGCCTATTCAGCTTACACTTTTTTTCGGGTACTTTGCTAATTTTAGCTGGAACGTTATTCTTGTTGTTGTTTTCTTTAAGAAAAGTTGCATGACCACCAGTTTTTTTTTGTGAACCAAATTTAGATGTCGGATAACCAAATTTAGATACCTCCGTTAACCATTAGTCTTTTAGGGCAAATATTGCACTGCGCTGCATTGTCCTTTTTTGTGAAGTATTTCCATACTCCGGACATTTTATTCTTTAATATAAAAGAATATATTAGTTTGAAACAGAGCTTCGAAGAATTAATTCCTTAATTCAATTTTTCAATTCTGAATTAAAAATACGATGAATTAATTCACTAAGCACCATATATTGAATGGAATTAATTCATATTTGCTTTCGTTCGATTTATTTTGTTACTAATTAATTCAATTGCAATAGTTCTTTTTATTAAATCAAATGAATTAATTCACCGGTGAACGCGTTCAATTTTATAAATCGAACGGAAAAAAAACTGAATTAATTCGTTACTGAATTAATTCACCACTAAATTCATTCAATTTCATTTTCATTCAGTGAATTAAAAAATAATAAAATTACATTCAGTGAATTAAAAAAAAAATAATAAGTTCACTGAATTGAAAAAAATAAAATAAGTCCACTGAATTAAAAAAAAATAAAATAAGTTCACTGAATTCAAAGCCTGTTTTCTGCCGTTCAGTAGAAGAAAACAATAATGTACAAATAAAAGTTTTAAATAAGCAATTTTACAGCGTGTGCTAGTAACAAATTAGACACCGGATGCTGTTTATCAACCTACATGATTCAAAAATAAAGCCTTTTACTCTTAAAAATAAAAACTTTACAGATATAGATAAATTTGGAAAAAAATATAACTATTAATTTTTCAAACTAGTTATATAGTTATATTTTTTACCAAATTTGTCTATATCTGTAAAGTTTTTATTTTTAATAGTAAAAGGCTTTATTTTTGAATCATGTAGGTTGATAAACAGCATCCGGTGTCTAATTTGTTACTAGCACACGCTGTAAAATTGCTTATTTAAAACTTTTATTTGTACATTATTGTTTTCTTCTACTGAACGGCAGAAAACAGGCTTTGAATTCAGTGAACTTATTTTATTTTTTTTTAATTCAGTGAACTTATTTTATTTTTTTTTTCAATTCAGTGAACTTAATATTTTTTTTTTTTTAATTCACTGAATGTAATTTTATTTTTTTTTAATTCACTGAATGAAATTGAATGAATTCAGTGGTGAATTAATTCAGTAAGGAATTAATTCACTTTTTTTCCGTTCGATTTATAAAATTGAAGGCGTTCACCGGTGAATTAATTCATTTGATTTAATAAAAAGAACTATTGCAATTGAATTAATTCTTTGAATTTGTTGTTTGATGAACGCATTCAGTTGAATGAATTCAGTGAATTACTTAAGAAAAGGAATTCATTCAATTCTAGAGAAAATTGAATTCGATTGGTAGTGAATTCATTCAAAAAGGAATTAATTCTTCAAAGCTCTGGTTTGAAAGCAGGTGTATTAAAATAAACGTTACTTATAAAATTATTGGCCCTTAATATAAAGGAGTATTTTAAATTTAAAGTCGACTTTATTTATAATCATACGGTTTTGCTCATTTTCTGAATGAAAACCTTACAAAAATATTTATATTTTCAAACATTTTGATTGGTTGAAAATAAATTAACCAATCAGAATCCTCCAAAAATAAACCAAGTCAAGGTATACTGCCACCCAATTTTTAACTAAAGTCGACTTTAACTAAAATATACATTTGAAAAATTTAAAAAATCCTATTCCAAACAAAAACAATTTAAAAAACTTAATATTTTTAAAATTTCCCGTTTTCCCGGGAAAAATATATTATTTTCCCGGGAATTCCCGGCAAACTTTTGCCGGGATTTAGCTGGTTGTGCAGCTAAGTCAAAATTACTGTATAGACTTATTTCGACATATAATGTAATTTAGTCTACACCTTTTTCAATTGAAATTCCGAAAATATCAATTGAAATTCAGAAAATATCAATTGAAATTCACAATTTCCATTTGAAATTCAGAAAACATTAATTGAAATTCAGAATTTCCATTTGAAATTCAGAAAACATCAATTGAAATTCAGATTTTCCATTTGAAATTCAGAAAATATCAATTGAAATTCAGAAAATATCATTTGAAATTCAGAAAATGTCAATTGAAATTCCGAAAATATCAATTGAAATTCAGAAAATATCAATTGAAATTCACAATTTCCATTTGAAATTCAGAAAACATTAATTGAAATTCAGAATTTCCATTTGAAATTCAGAAAACATCAATTGAAATTCAGATTTTCCATTTGAAATTCAGAAAATATCAATTGAAATTCAGAAAATATCATTTGAAATTCAGAAAATGTCAATTGAAATTCAGAAAATATCATTTGAAATTTAGAAAATATCATTTGAAATTCAGAAAATATCAATTGATGTTCACAAAACATCAATTGAAATTAAGAAAATATCAATTGAAATTCAGAAATCGTCATTTGAAATTCAGAAAAATTCTAAAATCATGAAATTCTAACTACTAGGAACAAAGTTATGCACTTTATCCAGAAACCTTCCCATTAAGGCTTTTATGGTAGTTTCTGTCACATTTTTAGAGCAGGTGGTCCATCTACATTTGAAATCTTGCATGTCCTGGGAGACCTTTTTTGTGCCCTTTAATTCTCTTTTTACAAGAGCCCAATGGGTCATATGAATAAAACTTAGCAATTACTTCGAAGTAATTACTTTGGGCTAAGGAATGGCTTTTAACTCCAAATTTACCAATTGGCTGGTAGAATAGCATGAAATTTAAACGAAAATTAAAAAATTAAATTTCTAGTCTACTCCCAAGCAGACTAGATTTGTGAAGTAATTGCTTAAAAAACCTGTATTTCCCCCTATTAGTAATATCTATTTTTTATTCATATGAGCCAATATCTCTCCACTGGCCTGATCTCCGGGCAGTTTGGTGGATTTGGTACAAAACCCACACTCTCTTGGTACAAAAACCACATTATTATCATTATACCACTCCAGCGCTTTCTTGCTGTAGTGCCAAGATGCTAAATCGGGCCAAAAGTAAGTGGATACATTGTGCTGACTCAAAAATGGAAGAAGTCTCTTCTGCAAACACTCCTTGATATAAATTTCGCTGTTTATAGAGCCAGATGTCACAAATGACTGGCTTCTTTGGCCGCAGCTACATATGGCTTGCCATACTAGGAATTTTTTAGGGAATTTCGTTTGCTTTTTCGACCTAAATTTTTCCGCAACATTTCCTCGAACATCGTAAACATAAAATTCTTGACCAGGGAGCTGTGAAAAATCAGCCAGGACATAAGTTTTGTCGTCCATTACACAACAGTTGTATTTTTGTATAAAATTTGATTTCAATTTTCGAGCTCTGGTTTTGGCCTCCAAATTTTTAAAAGCGTTTCTATCGGGAACTTTTTGAACTTTGTAGGACTAGTCCTGCCTTACGCGTCACTTTATGTACAAAAAAATCCGAGCATTGGGCTAACCGAGCTGTTTTTCTGCCAGATGTGTTAGGAGCTCTCTTTAGGATGCTTTTAACTTTTATATGCCTTACCAATGTTACGATAACCAGTCGTTGTTCCTGTTCCCGGCTTCCTTCCAATTGTTGGGTGTTCCAGATACCTTTTTACCACTTTTGAAACTGTTTGGCGGCATACATTAGTTTCTTTGACAAATTTTTTGTATGTCCATGTTTGGTTTTGTTAAAAATATTTAATTATTTTTGAACGCACTTTTCTTTCATCGTCGATTCTGTAAAAAATTGCTAATTAAATCTCATGATGTAAATCAATTTATTAACTGACATATTTTTAAAATGTAAACTGCCGAAAAAAAATATGAGAAGCTTTAAACTAAAGTTATAGGCAAAAATGTGTGTTAACATTTTTATGATCTCACTCCTTATTCCAGCAACTTCCGGCATTCAATTTAGGTCAATTTTTATTTATTTATTTTATTATCAAATAAAAAAGTTAGTGCTTAATTTTTTCAAAAAATCATTCTGTAACTTTTATAAAAAGTTTTAAAATAAAAATAAAAAAACAACAGAAATTTATAGAGTAAAATATAAAAATTGAAAAAATTAAAATGTTTGCCAAACTTTGTGATTTTTTTGTGCAATATGATTTATAAAATATAGTGCATTATTGAAATATTATAATTAAATAAATTTGGGTGGTGACTTTTTAAGAAATATAATAACAGTTATATTAGGTCTCTGGTATAAAATCGTATCTATATCATCTGGGTGGTTTTCTAACGATATCATCTTTTTATCTTCTAGAACAGTGGTGGCAAGACTTTTTTCGCTGCGTGCCAGAAACGGACTAATTTTTTTTTGTAATAATTTTTCGCGTGCCACTTTAATTTGAGTTGTTTTTTTAAAACGGATAACCCGCATGAAATAACCCCAAAGGGAAAAATTAAATAACATCCAAGAAATGAAGTAAAAATGTTTGACGGTAATTTAGTTTTTGGGGGTTTTTAATTTTTAAACATTGAGATTATTTCATTATTAAAAAATTCCTCAATGAAAGAAAATTAAAACAGTTTGAATATTACTGCCTTTTCATTTTTTGGGTGGTTATTCCATTTTTGGTGGTTATTTCATTTTGTTAAAAAAAGTTAAATTATTGGGCGCCATTTTAATTTAAGTACGTAAGATACTAGTTGAAAAATGTGCTTCGGATATTATGGATTTGAATCGCAGAGCCATTTCTATTTCAGATGAAATGGCGCTGAGAAACATGATCAAAACCAAATTTCAAATTCCAACAACGGGGGTTATTTCATTATTCAAATGAAAAGTTAGTAGCTTCTTATACATGGCACACAACGAGCTGTTAACTAGAATGTTTTTTAAACCAAACATCTTGTTAGCATAGAGTTTATTCAAAATGATTTCTTAGCACACCGATTAAGACCAACCCTGTGTTTGAAAATACAAGGCTTTTTTATTATTGTGAATGGATTTTTTTGTTTTTTTGGCGTTTGATAACATATACTTAGAAGAAATTTAGCAACAATATTAGAATGAGTTTAACAACAGTATTATGAATAAAACTCATGTTAACTCTATGCTAAATTTTCATTTTGAATACCGCTGTTAATTTTTTAGATCCAATTTTATTACTAGTTGTTTTCCATTTTTGTGCAATTTTCTGGTACTTTTTATTTCTTCGATTATGAGACATTTTCTCATCGAAACATTTAAACTTCTATCAATCTAGAATTTTAAATATTTTCCCAGAATTTTCTGATATTTGAATCTTTATTGAACATATTTCTGTAAACAAAAAATGGCAATACAGAGTGTTATTCATTTTAAAAGACGATTTACAAGCTCTATGAAAAATTTCACCATTATGGGGTTAAATCACACATTTTTGTTACGAAATTTAACATTTACCTGAATTTTTTTACCGGTCTTCTAATAGTTTAAATTTTTTGAAAATATCCAACAAAACGTCGCGTGCCACCTAAAATCCACTCGCGTGCCACTACTGACACGCGTGTCATAGTTTTGACAGCCCTGTTCTAGAAGATATATCGGCGATATTTTAAATACTTTTTTTTATATCTTCTATATGCAAATAAAGCAATATCGCCTTTATCTTCCAGAAGAATTGATATTAAGGGTTTTCACAAGGGGTGTGCTATTTGTTGTATCGTTGTATCGTCCTAACAAAAAACAGAGTTGTTAAAAATTAAATTGAAAAAATACAACATTTGAGAATAGCACGATACAACATTTTTACGTATGTTTAGTGTCCTATGTTTCAGTGTGTTAACAGATAGAAAACTGAATAGAAAATCGTTGTTAAACTCAAATAAAAATTTGAACAACTCTGTTTTCTGTTAGGACGATACAACGATACAACAGATAGCACACCCTTTATGAACAACCTAATTGTATTGCTTGGAAGTATTGCTTTCGGGACAAATTTTTGTAATTTTTTTTAGTGGGAATAAAAACTGTTTTATTTATAAAATAAATTTTTATTTGTATATATTTTTTTTTGTTATATTTTGTATTTTTTTTTTAAATTTTTTCCTCTTTTTTTTAAGACAAATGTCCTCCTTTTTTGAGGTTGGCGTCCTCTTTTTCCCAAAATGGAAATGGCAACCCTACTAATATCTAAATAATAAGCAGCAGAATTGGGGTCTACTACATATAATTCGGTGTCAAAACTCATTATTTTCCATATTCCCTGCAGGAAAAAACACACAAAATTTGTGCACCCGCTTACCCGCTGCATTATAAAAATGTATAATATAAGTAGTTATTCGGGTGCTAATAAGCAGTTAAAAAATAAGTGGTTACAAGTTGTTAAAAAATAAGGCTTATTCATATACTTATTAGTTGTTGAAAATAAGTAGTTACCAATATCAAATTATTTTTGTAATTAAATAAGTCGTCTAACAAAAATATATAGTACTGATGCCGAATTATAAGCAGTAAAAGAATTTAGTTTCATTATATAACCACTTATTTGGTAATGAAAGATTTTGCTGGGCGAGTTCGTATTAACAGATGTTTTTATATTTAAATTGTTGCCAAAACCCCGGAGCTTTTAAATTAGTATTAACCGAGAAATCTAATCCGAGTTTATTTTAAACAAGTTTTACTGTATTAATATCTTTTTTATAGATAAATGGTTAAATTTCAACAGCTGACTGATTATTAAATTTTTTTTATTTAGATGTTACACATATTTTACTTCTTTTCTCTATTTAGTTTTCTAACGTTTACTATTATTTCTTTGTTGTATGGATAATCAGGCCAATGAACTACATTTTTCGTACTATACTCTTTAACTACAGTTTGTTCATCACGATGTACATATGTATGTTTGTTGCTCTACAACCAAAATTATTTTGATATATTTTTCGGAAGTTAGCTAACATACCTATATTTTTTGGTAGTTTATACTTTTTTTGTTGTTGTTACATTATTTTAATTTACCTTTCACTTAACCATAAACATTTTATTCGTTAAATTTTTATGTATAAATTGTAATTTGTATATATACATATGTATATATAACGTCATATTCATAGGTGACTAATAGGCTTTAATGTTAAGAATTTTTTGCATACATTTAACTATTGAAGGAATTCACAGTTTAAATGATATCGTTAGCCTGTTGTAAAATATCATGATTTTGAAGTTTAAACCATGAAACCCAACCAGAAAAATACGAACGGCTAAGCGGTTGTCCCAGCGTTGGCAGAGCTAGAGATTTTTAAAGATATATGTAGGTCTTTGCGAACCCCAAAATTATAACCCAAGGCAGAGTTTGGCCGTTACCAAACCATTGGCCAAATAATAAAGTGCTTTTCGAATTCACTCATAAAAAAACTCGAAGTGCAAAAAAGGCTTTTAAGACAAAAACTAACACATTACTTTTCGTATGCACGTTAACTTTCAACACGTTGAAAACTCAACGTTTATACATTTTCAAATCTAACGTAACTTAAAGCTTCATTAGTCTAATCGGAAAGTAAAAAACGTATCTGTATTCAATTCAATGTGTTAAAATAATATAGAAATATATTTTTATCATTTTTCTATGCATTGAAACTGTTGTCAAGTAAAATCGTAAAAAAGTTCTGATGAAAATAGAAATTTTCTATTTTATTACTTGACATTTAATTCTATGCACAAGAAAAGGATAAAAAATACAATATTTTTATTTTTTATACTCTTTTTTATTCAATATGAGAATGATACGTTACTTTTTTTACGATACTTCCAAACTAATTTGGGCTTTATTCCCGTTACTTCCTAAAAACTTTTGCTGGCGTACGTTCGATTATAACGGAAAAAATTTAATACGAATTTAATATTTAGTACACAACTTGATTCACTTAAGCCAACGAGCATAGAATTTCAGGAGTATGCATGCTTCTCATCCTCTGTTAACTGATTTTGTCTGTCATTTCAATAAATTTTTTTAGAAGGTGATATATTAAGTTCTATGAATAAATTTTAATAAAGGTTAATAACACAGTACAACACTGAAAATGCATCGGGCATGCGACATATCAATTCTGATAGATTTTAGGATGAATATCACGAATGTGAAAACCAAATTTCAAAATTAGCTCTAGTTTTTGAAATACTTGCAAATTTAACTTTAAGCAAAAAGACAGTTTTTTTTGTTAAAATTTCTTATTTATTCATATATCTGACTTAACCACGGATAATTTTTAATATGGTTTAAAAATATAGACTTTGAGCTTTTAGAAACATATCAACTTATTTTGATTAGGTAAAGGATCTAGGATATAATTGCAATTAAATTGAAAACTTCACTTATTTTCCTATTTTGCAAATCTAGTAAAATCCCTTAATCGGATTTGCAAAATCTTTACATATGGGTTAAATTTATATTTCACTAAATGCTTTTTATCAAAAGAATCACAACTTCTGCATCAACATTTGCAAAAAATTCAACCTGAAATACAAATTTTATGTCTCTTATTTCAAATTAATTTTATATGTATTTACTATGGCAAAAGGAAATAAAACACCTTTTTGAGCATTCATATTTTAAAATCGTTATTTTTTCCAAATTTGCACTGCAATTATCTAAAACTTTGTTGAAATTGATTAAAAAAATATATGTTTTATATTTCTGAATGGTTTTATCTGGGTTTTATATTTTAAGATTTGTCACAGATTCCTTAATTTTTAGGTTTTAAAAAAGTCAGTTTTCAGGTTTAGTCAATATTAACTTAAAATTAAAACAGAAAATGCGATTTTTTTTTGATAAATTAAGTAACATGAGATGTTTAATAAAGGCACAAATTCAAATATTAGATATTCCTTTCATCGCAGATTATTTATTAACGAAATTTCAATTTTAAATGCATATATAGGGAATATTATCGCAGCTCTCAAAACGTGCAATATATCAATTTTATTACTTTCAATTTTATATTTTTTTACAAAAAGTTTATTAAAATATTTAATTTTACTTCAAAAGGTTTTTGCAAATATTTCTTAAACTATAGCTAACTTTAAAATTCTAGGACTATATTCATGATCTGCGTCCCAAACTCTATTAGAAATGATGTTTCGCAATCCCGATGCATAAAATTTTTCTTATTTTGTTGTACTGTGTAATTGCTTCAATAAAAATGAATAATAGCTGTGTTTGTGCGGCATTCCTGTCAATGATATTTTGAACAATTTTGACAGTAAAAAGCCGGAATACGTTGGAAAACTGTCAAAATCGTTCTTGATAACACTGATAGAGAGTCACACAAACACAGCTAATATTAAAAAATATAATAAAAAAACTAAACCCATTAACTAACACGTAACAGTAGGTGAGCGACTTGCATACAGCCTGCCTTAGCTTAAATATATGCCTTTAACGTTTCATAAACAATTCCACATTAGCGTTTAACTTGAATTACAATTGCAGTTCTCAAAATAACAACCTAGCTAGCAAAATTTGGATACTTTTTTTTTATTGTTTTATTTTTAGTCCAAAAAATATGAGCGTTGTAAAAATAATCATAAATGGAATAAGAATTTGAGAAAATTATGTATTTATATCTTATATGGTAGTCATATCTACAGATATTTTATGAACTAGAAGTAGAGGTTTTAATACATGTTTTAGCATAGGTTTGCTAAGTTGTTCCAAAGAGTACCAAAGAAGGGTTCGGAAAAATCTGTTTAACCCCATTTCGACATTTTTTGAACGCTCAGTTAGTTTTTTGTCAGTGAAAATCTGTTTTATTAGTGTGGTCCTCTATCTTCGTTAACGATTTTATCAATATAGCTTCTAACTTAAGACAACTGTCGGTTGAGTTAAAGTAAAGCTTATTCGGTAATTTCTTATAAGAACCATCAAATTTAATTTGAGTTTTAGTTGTTTTAAAAATGTAAGATTTAACCAAAAAACTGTTAAAATAAACTTAGAAAAATTTGTTATTGTAATAAGTTAACGATATATTTTCCATATTCAACAATTTTTTTCGTTAACTATCAAATTTTGTCATAAATAAGTTAAGAAATCGCAGTACAGAATCCGAACTATTTTTAAGAGAAAATATCTCTAAAATCGCAAACTTAGTACGTTTCAAAATCATTTAAAAATGAAATAATATTTTCATAGCAAACACAATGGAGATTCTGATAAGAAAAAAAATCTCACAATATGATAATAGGAATACGCCGTAAATTGTAAAATTTTTTGCAGTGTCTGTGAATCTTTTATAAGAAAAATTACTGCAATTCCTACAACTTTCATATCAAACCTAGAATATAAAAAATGTTCCAGTGTCAGAGTTTTTCGAATACAAAAATGTTTCCAAATCTAATGTGTTTAATATAGAATCAGTGCCTAACGGGCAATTTTATAATCAGAACTAGCATCTTTAAAAATTCCTTATTAAGAAATATTTAAGAAAAACAAAATTTCTTACTTAAAAATATATAAGAAAAAATCAACCTTTGTTCTGACTATGAAACTGGCCCTAATTATTAGAGCTTTTGAAAAAAGAAAATAATTTTACAAGAAGAAAGACTTAAAATTTTAAAGGCTTCCCATACGAAAAATTTGGAAACAAAACCTTTAAATTAAATAAACAACTAACGATTAAACAATCACGATATGTTCTTTCCGATCTTAATAAAACTCGGATATGTGAAAGAGTTCTGCGGCAAAAGTTGCAAAATATCCAAATCTCAATAAAACCTTCTGTTATTACCCGGCAAATGAGCTTAATAAGAAGAAGCTAAGGTATGCGATTGGAGATTAGGAGATTTCCTAATTTTCTATTATATAACTTATTATTTTAGCAAGGACATGTCGATTGAGCTAACTCCCTACAAACCCTACACACAGAGAATTTTGCTCCACGAGTTTTAATGAAATTGTTCATTAAACTAATGAAATTTTCTTAACAAAACAAATGAAAAAAATTCCTAAAATTGATGAAAAAGCTTCATATATTTTATGAAACATTTTCATTGAGTGTATGATACTTATCATAAATAAAAGGGAATTTCCATATATTTAGTTAGAATATTGTTCTACCTCAAGTCCAAATATTGAATATTCGTAAATATTAGATTTTTTTCGAATTTTATATAGTGCATACAAATTTAAGTATTTATAAAATTTTAAGTACCCAGCTAAAAATCGACATACAGATATGGACATAGAAATAGGACACTTCATACAAAATTATCTTCATGCTTTTCTCTGAATAATTATAAAGCAATAATTATATTTCTTTTCCATCATAGTAAACTGTAATCTAGTAGTCTCAGATTATATATAAAACTTTGCAATATTTAAAACATGCAAATATTTACAACAAAATTACTTTACTTTGTTCATATTTGACTTTTCTTGACGCCCTATGTTCTTCGTGAACTTTTTATTTAAGTGTTATGTGTAATCTCTTTTTTTACTACGTAATTTAAATAAATAAAGGACATATATATATATATATATATGCATTGCGCATAGTTTGGGGACCTTTTTTCGATCCACCGCATATTTTGGGGACATTTTGTTAGTTTGGGGACAGTCCTCAAACTAACCATATATCTTACGTTTAGTTTGAGGACAGTGATAGTTTGGGGACATTTTTTAGATTTTTAGATTTTAATTGAAAAACGTTCCTCTTTTATTAGTTTATGCAATAAAATAACCGTATTTGTTATATATAATCATATAAGCTACTATATTTGCATTTAAAAGTAGAATATTTTAGCGCAGTGCCGCCATACTACTTCATTCATATCGGTGGTTGACGCCGTCAATATAATGACCGGCAAAGAAGTTCATTCATTTTACGAGTGATGACATCACTTCTTTTTTTTTTTAAACGCTAAATTATTTTTACAGACGTTTTTGCTTTAGCAAGTTATAAAAAACTAACCTAGTGTCTGCAAATGCAATGACATGTGCGAAGAAATTTGAAAATAACACACAGAGCAAAGCAACAACAACGAAAATAATTTTATTATTGCTTTGTGTGTAAATCGTAAATTTTATTGCATATTTTATTGCATTCGAAGACACTAGGTAAGACAAAACTGCAGTTTGCGGTCACAACTCCAATCAATTAAATTTTTTACCATACACGTAGAAAAAAACAGGGGGAACTTTATCTAAGTGCTATATAATTATACAACTGCATACGTTCGAAGTAAGTTTTATAATTTATGTATTTTTTCGGATATTTTCCACTACACATGTATATATTTTGCTTGGATTGTTTATATTTTATAAAAAAATGTGCATATTTTACTTGAACTTTGTAAACCTAACTTGAAAATTATGTAGTTGTATAATTACATAGCTCTAAGGTAATATTCCCCCTGTTTTTTTTTGTGTTCGAATATCAACAAAAACATGTATTTTAAAATTTATAAGTCAATTTGTTATAATAATTAACTGAAACCCATATTTATAAAATCTCTTTATGATTAAGAGTTTAATTTAAATCATTTTCCTGCTAAATTATTTTTAAGTGGTTTCAGCGCTTTATATTACAAATGTTGCGGTTTTTGTGCAAAAAATTGGCAACAGTGTTAGTATTTACAGAGGGAAAGAGATAGCACTGTTTGTGTAGCAGTAACACGTATATGTGAAGAGTAAAAGAGATGAATTATGTTACGTTTTGGATAAGTGATGACATTACTTCCCTATTTAAAAACGCTGAATTATTTGCATTGACGTTTTTCACATACGATTCTTAAGCTGCCTACACACTAGGGAACATTCTTAAAAAAAGAGAGCATTTTTTGTGAATGTGTGAGTACGTTTGTGTGTGTGTGCGTGTTGAGAGCGTGCATTTCGTGTTTACAAAATTTTTTGATATTTTTTGTTCCCTCAACCATGTTCCCTAGTGTGTAGGCAGCTTTAAACACGTTAATGTAAAAGTTAAACATATCAATTCACACATGAAATTGAAGTGTTTAAGTTAAATGTCTCGAACAGCTGTTCCTTAACAATTGTAAGAAAAACAAAAATGTAACAAAATTTCCTAAAAAGTTATTTTTTCTTCGGCCGGCGTCAAGAATTAATAATTTTTGTAGTATCTAACGTTATTATTGTTATGAAAGTGAAATATGAATATTTGAATTAGTAAAAATATATTTTCAATATGACCTATATTTTCATATAATGTGAAAAAATTTAGAGAAAAGTTTATATTTGCAAAAACTATTACAAACTCTATTATATTGGAAAAATACTCTAAAAAAATATAGTAAAAAAAAATTTCGAACCAAAAATAACAAAGCGGCTTAATGAGCTAAAATAGTAAAGAATGAAAAAAACCGTGAGTTCATCTAAAAATTATTTATAAAAGTTGGGATTTGACCATGTTTTATAGCATTTCTTATAGGGTTTGAGCCTTCCCTGGAAAAGTGCTGCGGGAATTCTCAGGAACATTAATTTTTTCCTCAGAAAAACGGGAAATGCTAAAAACCCTGAATTCAATACACAAATACATTTATTTATTTATAAAAAATGAATAAAACAATTACCTCCGAATAAAAAATTTTTGTTTTTAGTAGTACTCAAAGCATGTGTTTCTTATAAAAGTAATGATTCTTACCCCTATTATCACAATATCCTGATCGCTACTGACTGACAGTTAAAATAACCGCATTTGCAGTTAAAAATATGTAGGCTATTAGCATTTAAATCAACTGCAATGCGAAATTATTTTTAAGTGTTAAAAATCAACTGACAAATGTAGTAGAAGCAACTACAAATTCAATTAAAACAACATACATGTCAATTTTTGTAAAACTGTACAAACAACTGCAAATGTAGTTAAAGTAACATAAACAAAAATTATTTTAAAAATTATTAATTAAATAAAAACAACATAATTTTATTCTCGAATAAATTGAAAAATTAAAATTTACACCTAATATCACTTTTATTATTATTAAGATATTGTTCTCGATGTCCGTCTGTGAGGCATGAAATATTGTTTGGCTTCCTTTTTTCTCTAGGTGGAAAGGGATGAAAACATAAAAGAAAATAAATATTTTTTAATATTCCTTTAAATAAATTTATATTTAATATTATAAAAGCTTACCTTATTTTAATTAGTTAAAAGAATATTACCGTATTATGTGTCTTCTCTCTTTAGCGTTGTTTTATAACTTAAGGCGCAACAGAAAACATGTTCTTCTCATATTCATTCACTAGAAAATTCTAAACAATCGCTTCGTACGTAAGCACTTGTTTGCTTCGTACATATACACTTGAAAATTAAAGTATTTGTAACAAAATTCAAAACAACTGCATGAAATAAATTTTACTACAACGTAGTAGTTTCTGTTGTTTGTTTAAAAAAATAACTGTCAACACCATTGAAAAATTTTGCTCTAAGTAAATTAACTGCAATTGTAGTTAAAATAACTACATCCGCATTACTTTATGAAGTGATATTTCTCGAATTTCCTATGTATGGAAAATTTCTCAGGAATCTTTAGATTCATTTTTTCGATTCAAAGGAAATAAATAAGTCTGCGAAATTCCAAACCAAAATTTCTTAACAAAAAATCTAAAAAAAATATCGCCAAAAGGAATTTTTTGGGAAGGATTTGACAAGATAGGCATCTAGCAGCAAAAGCCAAAATACTTTCCCGATAATAACATTTCCAGTAATTATAGTAAAAATTAAAAAAAATTGACCAAAAACCAAATTGAAAAAGTTGGCGAAAATTAACAAAAAGTATTCGAACAAAAAATTAAGGAATTTGCAGCTTAAGTGCTAAAGTTAGCACGTTGTAAAATAGTAGTTGAAGTTTAACCCATAGAACGTTGTCTAATTTACGATAAATACAACTTTACTGCTTAAAATGGAACGAACTGTGAATTCCATCAATGTGTAAAAAAGAACATTAACAAAAAATTACAAAACTCGGGAAAAGTATGGCAACAGGTCCTGTGCTTACATTTTAACACAAGAAATTCATATTAATTGAATTTGAAAACTTTTCTATATAAAAAACTGAATGGACAACCGCCAAACTTTAAAGACATTTAGCGAAAAATCTGTACCATTGATCGAAAAATAAAGTCAGATCTCCATTAATTAATTTTTTCAGTGTTATGCAGTGTAATCATTTATATGCTTCAAATAATTTTAAGTTAGTTTGCGTTTACACTTGCATCGAAATCCCGAGATTTCGCTATTCACCACTCTCAAAAAACAATGAAATTAAATGAATTAAATTTTTATAAAATGTATTTATTAGAGCTAACTATGTGTGGTTTTTTAAAATTTCTTCATTGTTTTTTCAGAGTGGTGAATAGCGAAATCTCGGGATTTCGATGCAAGTGTAAACGCAACCTAAATAAAAAGTATAAAAATTTCAAAGCTGAAATATTTTGAAATACATGTTAAGTAAAATACTTAGCTATTTGAAATATTTGATATTTTTAAAATATTTAAAATTTTTAAAATATTTGAAATATTTAAATTTTTTTAAATATTTGAAGTATTTGAAATTTTTGAAATATTTTAAGCTGGTACTAACTCGAACACGTGTGATTTTCAGAAAAAATTTGAAAAAATCTGAGAATCAATTCAGAGAAATGACTAACTTAATAGAATAGAAGTCTTTTGACTAAAATATATTTTGTGGACCGACCTTGGTCTTCAAAGGTAATCCAACTCTTACACTCAAATATATAAAAAAACTTTAAAATATTTCAAAAATTTCAAATGTTTTATAAGTTTTTTCTCTATTTGTTGTAAAATAAATTGTGAATTCTATTTGGAATTTGTCATATTTGATCTTAAAACCATACAAAATTAACACTTTAATTTCAAATATGTAGCTAAGTATTTTACTTAACTACATATTTCAAAATATTTATATTTCAGCTTTGAAATATTAATATTTGTTTACTTACTTTAAATTATTTGAAGTAAATAAAAAAATATTAATATTTCAAAATTCAAGTATAAATATTTGTTTACTTATTTAATAGTGTATTAAGACTATGCAAAAACTAGTAATTTTTGGCCATTTTTAGTTTTTGAGCCGAAAACTACAAAATTAATTTAGTTTTTCCATACAATTTTAATACAAACTGAAAACCAGATTCTACCTGGTTTTTGCCAAAAACCAAGTAAAAATATCTGAAATGTGCATTTTTTATACACCCGGTATCATTTATAATTAATTTTCGATAAACCCTGTTACAACGAATTTAGGAGTAAAGCAAGTGTCAAAAATATATTTTTTAAATTTTTAAAATATTTCTAATTTTCATTGCATTTACATCTGCACCCAAATACCGAGATTAAAAGAAGTGTTGCGTGGTTCCAATTTTATGTTGCATTTACATCTGCACCCAAATCCCCAGATTAAAAGAAGTGTTGGGTGGTTCCAATTTTTGCTTCCCGCGAAGCATAACTACACTCAGAATAGTTCTGCGTTTACTACATGACAGTTATTTGTGTAGCAATGCGGTTGTAGTTACTTTAACTACAATTGAAGTTAATTTACTTAGAGCGAAATTTTTCAATGTTTTTGACAGTTATTTAAAAAAAAACTACAAAAACTACTACATTGTAGTAACATTTATTTTATGCAGTTGTTTTGAATTTTGTTATAATACAAATACTTCAATTGTGTATGTACGAAGAGCTTGTTTAGAAATTTCTAGTGAAAGAATATTGGAAGAACATGTTTTCACTTGTCTTAGTCATAAAACAAGGCTAAAGAGTGAAGTCGCGTAATACGGAAAATTTTTATATTTTATTAAATAATAAAAATAATAAGGTAAGTTTAATATCATAAAGTTTAAATTTATTTACAGGAATATTAAAAAATATTGTATTTATTTTCTTTCAGTTACTTTATATTTTCGTTTAAAAAGGAAGCCAAACAATATTTCATCCCCCATAGACGGACAACTTGAACAATATCTTGACTAATACATAAAAGTGATATTAAGTGTAAATTTTGATTCCTCAATTTTAAATTTATTCGGGACTAAATATAAGAGTATTTACATAAATTTGTCTTTATTAAATTAATTATTTTTAAAAAATATTTGCTTATGATATTTTCAATACATTTACAGTTGTTTATACAGTTTTACAATAATTTGCATGTATGTTGTTTTAATTGCATTTGCAGTTGTTTTTACTACATTTGTCAGATGATTTTTAACAGTTAAAAATAACTTCACATTGTAGTTGATTTAAATGCAAATGCAGTCTTACTTAAACTTTTAAGTATAATTACGAAAAATATTTTAAATATTAATTTCAGTAAATATTTTTAAGTAACTATACAGATCTGCTCTAACTAATCTATTATTGAATTGATGTCAACTGAGTTTTTAAATATACATGAATTCAACTATTAATTAGTAGCTCACAACGACTTTCAAGTTAAAGATATAAAGCATCCCAATTCAAAAATGATTTCCACCTCAATAATACCGTTGTATCTTAGCAAAATTTTCTAAATATTGTGTTCGGGACATATATATTGGAATTGGTTCGGTATATAGAAGTGGAAATATTCAAAAACTTTCCTATTCACATGCATTTTCATTTTTGCAAAACTCATATTTGCTTAATTTTGTAAAAATTAGTTAAAAGGTTACTGCATTGCGGAAATGGCAAACTTTAAATTGATTTAAACCCGACACTTGAAATATCTTCCTTTTTTTAATTTGTTAAATTGTTAAATAAAAAGCGCCTGCGTAGCATCTTGGTTGCAATTGCGCCGGCAAAAAATAATATTGTTGACAAAACCGCTAAGTTGGCTTTACGGGTTACATACTTTATCTCTTTTATTCTTCACATAAGCATATGATGGCTACACATACAGTGCTATCTCTTTTACTCTTCTCATATTAACAGTGTTACCCACTGTTGCTAGTTTTTGCAAAAAAAAAATCGCAAAATTTGCATATGAAAACACGAAAAATTAGTTAACCGGGAAAAGTATTGAAATTTATCGTTCAATCATAAAAAGATATTGCAATTATGGTTTTAACTGTTTTTTTCGATCCCAAGCCCAAATTCGTCATTAAACTAATAACTTTTTATCTTTGGATATGTTCTATTTAGCATTTTAATAAAAACTTGCTGTATTTTTTTTGAAAAAGGTTACAAAAAAAACAGTAGGCACCAACAATGAAATTTGTAACTATAAACTCATTTTTGGTATATTGAAATTTTATTTCCAACAATCTTTTTATTTGAAATGATTGTAAATTATTATTTTCCATATAAAAATTGATTAAAATTAAAATTCAAAGTTACAAAAAAATTATCTTTTTTCGGATTTAAAATTTCCATTGTTTGTGCCTTTTTAAAAAGAATTTCTTTGTATTTACAAAAACAGTATGAGAAAGATGTTTTAAAATTATTAATTGTAATTATAAAATTTTGTAAATTCTTTCTGTGTATTTATTTTATATAACGAGGCCTGTAGTAACATATGCTTTTGATATAAAAATAATATTGACATAAAAACAAAAACAAAAAAAGCAATGATGAGTATGGATAACACTATGTGTCACTCCGAAACTAATGACAGGGGAAAACGATTGATTATAAATAACTAAGAATTCAGTCTTATAGCAAAATTTGTTTTAAATTTCGCCCATTTCCCAGCAGTTTTTTGTATAATAAAATTTCTAAGTAATTGATATCAATTCCTTTGTCATTGGAGAACACATACAAGACTTGAGCCAATGTTTGTAATATAATTTATTTCATAATTGTCGACTAATAACCACGCCAACCGCACATCTAAACGGGTTAGAAAACTCACGAGATTTTATGAAAATAAAGCTATGTATATGTCTAAAAAATTTAATCTCTAGGCCATTGACACACTCAAAAAATTTGACAGTTACCACATGACAGTTGTTTGTGTAATAATCAGTAGTTGTTGTTTTTAACAGAAATTACAGTTGTTTTTCTATAGATAAATGCAAAACAACTTTTAGGACGGTTATTTAAAAAACAACTAAGGAAAAGTATATAAAAAACTGAATGGACAACCGCCAAACTTTAAAGACATTTAGCGAAAAATCTGTACCATTGATCGAAAAATAAAGTCAGATCCCCATTAATTAATTTGTTCAATGTCATGCAGTGTAATCATTTACATGCTTCAAATAATTTTAAGTTAGTTTGCGTTTACACTTGCATCGAAATCCCGAGATTTCGCTATTCACCACTCTCAAAAAACAATGAAGGAAAGCATATAAACGTTAAATTTTTATAAAATGCATTTATTAGAGCTAACTATGTGTGGTTTTTAAAATTTTTTCATTGTTTTTTCAAAGTGGTGAATAGCGAAATCTCGGAATTTCGATGCAAGTGTAAACGCAACCTAAGTAAAAAGTATAAAAATTTCAAAGCTGAAATATAAATATTTTGAAATATATGGAATATGTAGTTAAGTAAAATCCTTAGCTATTTGAAATATTTGATATTTTTAAAATATTTGATATTTTTAAAATATTTAAAATTTTTAAAATATTTGAAATATTTAAAATTTTTAAAATATTTGAAATATTTAAATTATTTTAAATATTTGAAGTATTTGAAATTTTTGAAGTATTTGAAATATTTTAAGCTGGTACTAACTCTAACACGTGTGATTTTCAGAAAAAATTTGAAAAAATCTGAGAATCAATTCAGAGAAATGACTAACTTAATAGAATAGAAGTCTTTTGACTAAAACATATTTTTTGGACCGACCTTGGTCTTCAAAGATACTCAAACTCTTACACTTAAATATTTAAAAAACTTTAAAATATTTCAATTATTTCAAAAATTTCAAATGTTTCATAAGTTTTTTCTCTATTTGTTGTAAAATAAATTGTGAATTCTATTTTGAATTTGTCATATTTGATCTTAAAACCATACACAATTAACACTTTAATTTCAAATATGTAGCTAAGTATTTTACTTAACTACATATTTCAAAATATTTATATTTCAGCTTTGAAATATTAATATTTGTTTACTTACTTTAAATTATTTGAAGTAAATAAAAAAATATTAATATTTCAAAATTCAAGTATAAATATTTGTTTACTTATTTAATAGTGTATTAAGACAATGCAAAAATTAGTAGTTTTTGGCCATTTTTAGTTTTTGAGCCGAAAACTACAAAATTAATTTAGTTTTTCCATACAATTTTCATACAAACTTAAAACCAGATTCTACCTGGTTTTTGCCAAAAACCAAGTAAAAATATCAGAAATGTGCATTTTTTATACACCCGGTATCATTTATAATTAATTTTCGATAAACCCTGTTACAACGAATTTAGGAGTAAAGCAAGTGTCAAAAATATATTTTTTAAGAATATTTCTAATTTTCATTGCATTTACATCTGCACCGAAATACCGAGATTAAAAGAAGTGTTGCGTGGTTCCAATTTTATGTTGCATTTACATCTGCACCCAAATCCCCAGATTAAAAGAAGTGTTGGGTGGTTCCAATTTTTGCTTCCCGCGAAGCATAACTACACTCAGAAAAGTTCTGCGTTTACTACATGACAGTTATTTGTGTAGCAATGCGGTTGTAGTTACTTTAACTACAATTGCAGTTAATTTACTTAGAGCGAAATTTTTCAATGTTTTTGACAGTTATTTAAAAAAAAACTACTACATTGTAGTAACATTTATTTTATGCAGTTGTTTTGAATTTTGTTATAATACAAATACTTCAATTGTGAATGTACGAAGAGCTTGTTTAGAAATTTCTAGTGAAAGAATATTGGAAAAACATGTTTTCACTTGTCTTAGTCATAAAATAACGCTAAAGAGTGAAGTCGCGTAATACGGAAAATTTTTATATTTTATTAAATAATAAAAATAATAGGTAAGTTTAATATCATAAAGTATAAATTTATTTAAAGGAATATTAAAAAATATTGTATTTATTTTCTTTCAGTTACTTTATATTTTCATCCAAAAAGGAAGCCAAACAATATTTCATCCCCCATAGACGGACATCTAGAACAATATCTTGACTAATACATAAAAGTGATATTAAGTGTAAATTTTGATTCCTCAATTTTAAATTTATTCGGGACTAAATATAAGAGTATTTACATAAATTTGTCTTTATTAAATTAATTATTTTTAAAAAATATTTGTTTGTGTTATTTTAAATACATTTACAGTTGTTTGTACAGTTTTACAATAATTTGCATGTATGTTGTCTTAATTGCATTTGTAGTTGTTTTTACTACATTTGTCAGTTGATTTTTAAGAGTTAAAAATAATTTCACATTGTAGTTGATTTAAATGCAAATGCAGTCTTACTTAAACTTTTAAGTATAATTACGAAAAATATTTTAAATATTAATTTCAGTAAATATTTTTAAGTAACTATACAGATCTGCTCTAACTAATATATAATTGAATTGATGTCAACTGAGTTTTTAAATATACATGAAGTCAACTATTAATTAGTAACTCACAACGACTTTCAAGTTAAGGATATAAAGCATCCCAATTCAAAAATGTTTTCCACCTCAATAATACCGTTGTATCTTAGCAAAATTTTATAAATATTGTGTTCGGGACATATGTATTGGAATTGGTTCGGTATATAGAAGTGGAAATATTCAAAAACTTTCCTACCCGGGTAAAAAATCTTAATACGCTGTCATATATAATTATATCTTATTTGATAAGTCCCCATATACAACGACATATAACTTGATCCGAAAAATGGGTCATCTACTTGTGTCTAATTATATCAAATTAGATATTATTTGAAATAGTTTGATCCGAGATTTGTCCATATCCAGGACATCAAATTACATCTAATTCGATATAAAAATATCTGATTTTATACAATTTTGTCTAATAGTAGGTACACTTTTTATGCATACCGGCTTTAAATTGATATTGAAATTTCTATAGCTTAAACAATTTCAAAGGCCCAAATTTTATAACATAAAATAAAAATCTAATCTAAATCGTTTGCATCATTTTTAATTTAATTTAATATGCAAAAAAATCACGTGAAAATTATTTGGCTGTGGATAAATGAACTCTTAATTTATATTAATTTGTACGAGATCATATAGAGAGTTATATAAAATTACAAGAAATATATTTTTAGTATGACGATACATACAGTGTTATATAACTTAGTATCGAACCATATAATCATATCGGTCACTACATATATTTTGATTAGTTTTATATGGCTTATATCGTTATATATGGAGTCAGATTTGGGGATATGTAATAACATCAATTACCGTACAACAAATTCATTGAAAAAATAATATCAGATGTTTTTGTATATAATGATATGCGTCTTAATGTGAATCCATTCACCGTCAGATATAACCCAATCACATTATATATAACAATATATAACTATTTTTACCCGGGTATTCACATGCATTTTCATTTTTGCAAAACTCATATTTGCTTAATTTTGTAAAAATTAGTTAAAAGGTTATTGCATTGCGGAAATGGCAAACTTTAAATTGATTTAAACCCGACAGTTGAAATATCTCCCTTTTTTTAATTTGTTAAATTGTTTAATAAAAAGCGCATGCGTAGCATCTTGGTGGAAATTGCGCCGGCAAAAAATAATATTGTTGGCAAAACCGCTAAGTTGGCTTTACGGGTTACATACTTTATCTCTTTTATTCTTCACATAAGCATATGATGGCTACACATACAGTGCTATCTCTTTTACTCTTCTCATATTAACAGTGCTACCCACTGTTGCTAGTTTTTGCAAAAAAAAAATCGCAAAATTTGCATATGAAAACACGAAAAATTAGTTAACCGGGAAAAGTATTGAAATTTATCGTTCAATCATATTGCAATTATGGTTTTAACTATTTTTTTCGATCCCAAGCCCAAATTTGTCATTAAACTATTACCTTTTTTATGTTTGGATATGTTCTATTTAGCATTTTAATAAAAACTTGCTGTATTTTTTTTGAAAAAGGTTACAAAAAAAAAGCAGTAGGCACCAACAATGAAATTTGTAACTAGAAACTCATTTTTGGTATATTGAAATTTTATTTCCAGTAAAATTTATTTGAAATGTTTGTAAATTATTATTTTTCATATAAAAATTGATTAAAATTAAAATTCAAAGTTACAAAAAAAAATTATCTTTTTTTGGATTTACAATTTTCATTGTTTGTGCCTTTTTAAAAAGTTTTTTTTTATATTTACAAAAACAGTATGAGAAAGATGTTTAAAAATTATTAATTGTAATTATAAAATTTTGTAAATTCTTTCTGTGTATTTATTTTATATAATGAGGCCTGTAGTAACATATGCTTTTGATATAAAAATAATATTGACATAAAAACAAAAACAAAAAAAGCAATGATGAGTGTGGATAACACTATGTGGCACTCCGAAACTAATGACAGGGGAAAACGATTGATTATAAATAACTAAGAATTCAGTCTTATTGCAAAATTTGTTTTAAATTTCGCCCACTTCCCAGCAGTTTTTTGTATAATAAAATTTCTAAGTAATTGATTTCAATTCCTTTGTCATTGGAGGACACATACAAGACTTGAGCCAATGTTTGTAATATAATTTATTTTATAATTGTCGACTAATAACCACGCCAACCGCACATCTAAACGGGTTAGAAAACTCACGAGATTTTATGAAAATAAATCTATGTATATGTCTACAAAATTTAATCTCTAGGCCATTGACACGAGATTTTATGAAAATAAAGCTATGTATATGTCTACAAAATTTAATCTCTAGGCCATTGACACACTCAAAAAATTTGACAGTTACTACATGACAGTTGTTTGTGTAGTAATCAGTAGTTGTTGTTTTTAACAGAAATTACAGTTGTTTTTCTATAGATAAATGCAAAACAACTTTTATGACGGTTATTTAAAAAACAACTTAGGAAAAGTACTGTAATTTCGTAACAGTTGTTTAAATCAGTTATTTTAAATATCATAATAAACAACTACCAAACAGTATTTTAACAATAAACAGTAGTTTTTGTGAGTTTTTTAAAAAATAAAAAATTTGGTTGAATTTTTTTGAATTTTAAAAATTCTTGTTTAGTTTATATTTGTTATTATTGATATATTTCTAGTTTTCAAATAAAAATCAAAAACTTGTATTGTATTTTCCAATGCATAAAAACGGAATAACTGGAGAACGGTTTGGAATTTTTACTTCGAATTTTAAATAGGCTGAAGTAATAAAAATTATTTTTATAATCGAAAGAAAAATTTTTTTTTATTAAAATATACTTTTATAAACAAAAAGAATTGACTGTAAAAAACAGTAGTTTCTACCGATTTTGTCAGTTGTTTTGAAATTTTTGTAGTAAAAATTTATCGATTAATTTTACGACACTGATAGTTATTTTTAATGCATTTTTTAGTTACTTTTCAACAGTTAAAAATAACAAAAGTTTTAGTTATTTAAAGGTAAATACCTTTGTCACCTTTTGAACTGCATATACCTTTGTTTTAACTGTCATTTTCAGTAGATTCTACCGACAAACTTTTGTGAGTGCAGTTCCTCTCATACACACTTTCTTTAATTAGTAATAATTTTGAAAATGTCGTGTTATATTGCTGAACATTTAAATATATTACATGCACCTTTTGGTATTTGGAGAAAAAATTATTCTTTGAAAGACAACAAATTTAATAAAAACAAATATGGTACTTGACAACTGGGTTGGTACTTTAAGAACAAAATTAGTGCCAACTGTGTTAGAGCTGACAAAATCAGCTCAAACTCTACGAGATTTCCATACCATGTAGATGTGCCTTACCTATTGTCTTCAAATGCAATGAAATGTGCAAAGAAATTTGAAAATAACACACAAAGCAACAACAAATTTATTTTCGTTGTTGTTGTTTTGTGTGTTATTTTCAAATTTCTTTGCACATTTCATTGCATTTGAAGACACTAGGTTACCCGGTATCTGCAAATGCAATAAACTATATGATATAAAATGTCAAAATCAATGCAGAGAAACGTCAAAATGATATCAATTGCAAAGTGGTGGAGAACACTTGACCATTTCATGGCTATGAAATATCATATATATTTCTTCGAAAACCACAAAATTTAATCCAACATTAATTTTTATCTACAAATAATAAATAATTAAACTCATTCGCATTCTTTTTTACCAAATTTTCTGTTATTTTTTGATTACAAAAAAAAATTAAAACGAAAAGTGACATTTGATGGCAGGCATCAATGCAAAAGCCTCTTGCATGTCAGCGATATCAAAGCTCTTGCAATGACGCCTGCCATGAAATGTCACTTTTCGTTTTAATTTTAATTTTGTAGTAAAAAAATAACAAAAAATTTGATAAAAAATAATGGAAAAGTGTTTAGTTTTTTTATTATTTGTCGATAAAAATTAATGTTTGAAAAAATTTTGTGTTTTTCGAAGAAATATCTATGATATTTCTTAGCCATGAAATGGTTTAGTGTTCTCCACCACTTTACAATTGATATCATTTCGACGTTTCTCTACAATGGTTTTGACATTTCATATTATATAATTTATTGCATTTGAAGACACAGGGTTAAGAAAGATAATTTGCAGAAAAGAAAATTGATTCGTTATTTCATGCGAAATCTGCTAAAAACAGCAAGTTTGAATGTTAGAACAATTCTTTAATAAAGGGTTATGGATAGCTTTCACAAATACATATAAACTTATTTCGCTGAATTTCGCATTTTTAATATATTCTCTAATTATGTGGAAATAAGGGACTTCGGATTATAACGGAAGTCTAATTTTTATTAATTAAAATTTGCGAGTTTTAGCGGATTTCGAATGAAATAGCGAATAATTCATTTTTTTCTAAATTATCCTTCTTAGTGTTGACTGTTTGGTAACATATAAAATATTTTCGAAACAAAAATGAAGAAAGCGGACGAATAAGCTAAAATAGTAAAAAGAATTAAAATTAACTTTTTTCATATTTTACTAAAAAAATTGTCTTTTATAATTCCGGACCTGTAAGGGTTAAAAGCCAAACTTTTGCATTATATTAAAGCTTAGAATCTAAGTTACTAACATATATATGTAGACGAAGCGTACCATTATATAAGCACTATGTTAATATTTAAATATTCCTTACAAGCACCTCTTAAAGGCACATTTACACGCGAGAGAAATCTGATAGAGATAGAACAAAAAACACCTCTAAATAGCTTACATCGTTCAGAATAGAGCTAATTAGAGGAGTTTTTTGCTCTATCTCTAGAAGTTTTCTCTCTCGTGCAGATGTGTCTTAATAACGCCATTGTGAAAGATTTAGGCAAGCTAGAGCTTTTCTGCTCTATCTCTGGCAGTTTTCTCTCGCGGTAAATGTGCCTAAATAAAAACTCTTAGATTGTGAGACTTGTTCTATAGGAAAAAGTTCTTAGTTGAGACTTTTTGAAACTTGTTTTATAGAAAAAAGTGCTTTTTTCAAATATGAATATAAAAAACAGAAAACAGGCTAAGTAGGTACACGCTTTCCAAGGTACAGCACATTCCCCTTCGTTAACGCACCGTAATTCCATACCTTGATTCCATACGTGTCGGATGGTTAGCAAAAATGTTTCTTGAATAAAATCAAATAAAATTGTGGCTTTACTCAAAAGAAGTTAAAACGTTAAATTAGTATGAAAAACCTCTGGTGTAGCACCTTTTTTTGAAATATCGCAGACAAAAAATATTATTGTTGGCAAAAACGCTAAGTTGGCTTTGCGGGGATGCTTTATCTCTTTTACTCTTCAAATATCCATACGACGGCTACACAAAGAGTGCTATCTCTTTTTAAGATTTCTTTGTTAAAAACATTTAGGACAATTTTTGGATGAAAGATTAAATCCAAAACAGCTTTATGTTGGCCATACGTTTAATGCAATTAACTAGTGAAAATAAAGAGGATTTCTCCAAATTGACGGCTATATTGGGATTATATTTTCAAATACGTGATTACTGTAATCTCAGTCTAAAGGAGTATTCTGAAAACAAAAGTTTCGTTGAAGACGACGGAGGGAAAATTTGGATTTCCAGTAATTCATGCAGTACGCACTCAAAATCATGATAAACAAGTGCTTTATATTTTGCGACAACGTACGAATGAAGGTGAAGTAATGAATACTGCATTATCCTATTGGAAAAATTGGGCAGTTTTCAATTTAGACGACAGGTATTGGAATCATTGAAGAAAGAAGCGATGGCTGAGGTGGATCGTTTAGGTGGCAATCCTTGTATGGATATTTTGCTTAATAAATTATCTTAGAAACTTGATGAAGATAATTTGAAACATCTTGCTAGTGCCACTACAATATCGATTAATACTGTAAATATCAACAACCAAGGAGGCAAAGAAGGGAACTTCAAGCCAGATGTACTTCTTTTGCTACATTTTCTGTTCTAGTTATAAGCCTTGCATGGCCTTCACTTTATCATTAAATATGCATTTTTAAATTAGTACGTTATTTAAAAAAAGAAAAAAATATCTCTTAAACAATCGCATTTTGTTGCAATATTAATTATGTATTGTATTTAAAAAATGGTTTAAAACTTTGTTTTTTTTATACATAATAAAGAACCCAGCCAGCAATTTCAAAGCGCTCATAAATAAGATTTTTAAATGATTGTGTTTTTGAAAACACTTTTTTTTTGGCAGAAAAAGTTGTGTCTACGTTCTAAAAAGCTGTCTCAAAACGAGGGTTAATTTTTCGGACTCAAAGAAGATTCCAAAATTATTTAAATTTTTGAGGAAAATTTCGATTTTTTTTTTGGACGGACCACTTTCCTAGGAAAAAGTGAAAAAATTTTTGTTTGGAGTTCATTTCTGAGTAATGATCATCTTTGTTTGCTGTAGTGGGATTCTCTAACTTTTTAACGACAAAATTCGGTTGTTAAGTTGTCAGTTTACTATGAAAACTTATCAAGTTAACAACCGAATTTTATCGTTAAAAAGTTACAGAATTGCCCATCAGCTCTTAGTTTTTTTGAAGTTTTCAAACAAACATTTGAGTAAATATATTTATTGTGACTTTGCAACAACAACACAACCAAGAGTCACAGATTGCAATTGTAGGTCCGATATTTTTGATTCACAAAGAATAGTACTAACTTATAATAACTCTGCTAATGGAATTCCACAACAACTTTCTTTTTTTTTGGTCGGACATATCTCGGGAGTTATTTCGGTTCAAATTTCGAAGTTGGACTTGCTTATAACTCCGTGATTTGTGGTCGGATTGGGACAGTACGCGCATCATTAGAAAGGTATTTAAAATATCTTTCATATGGCACTAAAAATTTTTATACCAATTAACCCATTGCGGCCCAGTTAAAATTTTTTTAATTTTTAGAAGATTCATTTTATCAAAAAGGGTTTTATTTCATAAGATTGCGTATATAACAATATAAGGAACAAATTTACTTTACGGGCATAGCTCGTACCCCGAAATTAGGGGTAAAATAGGTGAGTTCAGAAAAAAAAAATTTTTTGTCGGCGGCCTATATTTTCCGAATTATGGGTCTCTTAAGTTTGGATATATCATTTAATTTATATATTTTTACTTCGGAATGCGTTATCTGAACGGAACGAAATGGCTGTCATTAAATATCTTATTCAAGCACCTTTAATCCGGCCCAAAAATTTTTAGAAATTATTAACCCATTGCAGCTCAGCAAATGATTTTCTGTTTTTGAAATTGAATTTTTCCAAGAAAAATGCTGTTTTCTCAATATTTTGCCTATTTAATGTACAAAATAACTATTATTTATTTGTAGATAAGGCTTTAACTCTTAATATAAGGTATAATTTAAGCCTTTAACCCTTCTAACAGCGCAGATATTAAGAGTAAAATTTGATATTTAATTTTTCTCTTTTTGAACTTTGCACAATTTTGAACTTTTTAAGTTGATTTGAGTAAACTTTTTCTGTGTATTCGGCTTTCGGCCGGGCTTAGGGGTTTTCCTATGTGATAGGCAGTTTAGTGGCTTCGCTGAGTAAAGTTTTTCTGTGTAACCGGCCTTCGGCCGGACTTAGGAGTTTTTTCCTATGTGATAGGCAGTTTAGTGGCTTCGCTGAGCAAAGCTTTTTTGTGTAACCGGCCTCCGCGCGATTTTTTCTTTTTTTTCTTTACAGATATGCCGGCGAACTCGCAGTTGTGGTTTGCAGTGGGTTAATTAATATATTTATATTAAGAATTTGACGTTTATTTATTTTTTTATGTATATAAGCACAAAAATAAAAAAATTAATATGATATTTAACTGTTAATATCTGCGGTGTTATAAGGGTTGTAGGTATAAATTATATCTTAAATTAAAGCTGAGAGCCTTAACTACAATTGAATAAAAGTTATTTTGTATTTTATATTGGTGAATTATTGAGATAATGGGCGTTTTTTCTAAAAAGTATGGATAAAAAAACAGACTTTTACGATTTGACGCTTAATGGGTTAATGGATTCGGGAGTATTATATCTCAAATTAAAGGCGAAGATACAAAGAATTCAAATTTAAATTTTGAGGGTCCACAACTCGGGAACCGGGGGTCGCCGACAAAAAAACACGCATCGTTGAACTCGGCATTGAAAGTTCTATCGTCCGTGAAAGTTTGAAACAAATCCGAGTTATGCCCGTAAACTAGAGTTTAGCCCAATATAATTTGTACTTATTAATTCGAGACTTAATAAGACCGAAAAATAAGACCGATTAAATTAAAGAAGTTCAAAGTCAGTCAAAAAATAATATCCAACGCCTAGAAAAATGAGTGACAATGTGGCAACCTTTATTTTCGTATACCCACCGTGAAGTTTGGGGACAGGTTCTCAAAATAAACGCAGAGTATATCAATGTCCTTGAAATATACGATGTATATTTAATTAATGATTTTGGCCGATTTATCATTTTTTTTTAAGGAATTATCGATTGATTTAGCAAAAATAGATTATAATTTTAAATATTCTGTAATAAAATTTAAAGATTTTTCCTGTCCCCAAACTATGCGCAATGCATATATATATATATATATATATATATATATATATATATATATATATATGCATTGCGCATAGTTTGGGGACCTTTTTTCGATCCACCGCATATTTTGGGGACATTTTGTTAGTTTGGGGACAGTCCTCAAACTAACCATATATCTTACGTTTAGTTTGAGGACAGTGATAGTTTGGGGACATTTTTTAGATTTTTAGATTTTAATTGAAAAACGTTCCTCTTTTATTAGTTTATGCAATAAAATAACCGTTTTTGTTATATATAATCATATAAGCTACTATATTTGCATTTAAAAGTAGCATATTTTAGCGCAGTGCTGCCATACTACTTCATTCATATCGGTGGTTGACGCCGTCAATATAATGACCGGCAAAGAAGTTCATTCATTTTACGAGTGATGACATCACTTCTTTTTTTTTTTAACGCTAAATTATTTTTACAGACGTTTTTGCTTTAGCAAGTTATAAAAAACTAACCTAGTGTCTGCAAATGCAATGACATATGCGAAGAAATTTGAAAATAACACACAGAGCAAAGCAACAACAACGAAAATAATTTTATTATTGCTTTGTGTGTAAATCGTAAATTTTATTGCATATTTTATTGCATTCGAAGACACAAGGTAAGACAAAACTGCAGTTTGCGGTCATAACTCCAATCAATTAAATTTTTTACCATACACGTAGAAAAAAACAGGGGGAACTTTATCTAAGTGCTATATAATTATACAACTGCATACGTTCGAAGTAAGTTTTATAATTTATGTATTTTTTCGGATATTTTCCACTACACATGTATATATTTTGCTTGGATTGTTTATATTTTATAAAAAAATGTGCATATTTTACTTGAACTTTGTAAACCTAACTTGAAAATTATGTAGTTGTATAATTACATAGCTCTAAGGTAATATTCCCCCTGTTTTTTTCTGTGTTCGAATAT